>JAJMDK010000103.1:0-31814 GCA_030573515.1 Hanseniaspora jakobsenii
TGTAATATTGAGTATAAAAACTCAAGGTATGGGATTTTAATTTTAAGATCATCGGCTAATAAAATTGGGTATAAGATATTCAAATCATAACTGGATTCAATACCGTTGTTGAATTCCAATAGAGAATATGAGATTATATTATCATTGGATTCATAGGATAGAAGCCACTTCATATAGCTTTTTAAATTCTTCATATCTGGAGATTCAGTGATTAATTCATCCCTTGAGTAAATTTTATAAAGTTCAGAAAAAAGACCCTTGAGCAAAGGTTTACATAATATGAATTTTTCAAGTTCAGCAAAAGTATCCAGTTCAAAGATGATTAAAAGAGGCTGAATGAAAATAGAATGATAACTAAACTTCCAAATGTCATTGAAAAAATTATTGATCTGATAACTTTCAGTGATTACATCAATATCAATTTGAAAGGGTTTAAACAATAAGTTTAGAAACTTTGATATTGGAAGATTGTTTTCAGAAGTATTTAAATTAATTCTTTGATCTCTAAATGGAATTAAATGAATTTTATTGTGTTTATTGGTAGTAGATAATCTATATTTATAATTGAGATAATCATTATTTTCATTTTGATTTTCATCATTGTCGTCATCATCAAAGACAGGTTTGAAATAGACTTTATTTAAAGAGTAATAGATTTCCAATTGCTTATTAGGAGTTTTATTGCCATTTCCAATTTCTGATATAAATTCTTCAGAGAAAGAGTTGTCAACAAATTTATGCAAAGGTATAGATCCTGTATTTTCTATTATTAGTTTAGAACTAGGGTTTATTAAGAGAATAGATGATGAAAGTAAAGTGATAATATTACTTAGAGACTCCAATGATTTACAACACACAAAGATATAATCAAATGATATGCTAGTATTCTTAAGATCCTTGATAGGGATAGCAGTGTTATTATTATCAGATTCAATAATTAGATCATTTATTTTAACACTAATAGTTTTTTTTCTATTTATTTTGTTGGGATCATTATTGTTATTATTTTGGTTTATGTGGTTTTCATTGTTGATAGTATCATCATCATAATTATAAAGAGATACATTAAAGTTGTTTTTGTTATTAGCTATAGCCCATTCATAAAGATGAATAAATGGACTATTACCAATAGTTAAAATGTTTAAATTCTTAATCATACTTTATTATTTGAAATCAAAGTGTAATCTATATATATATATATGTAAATATATATATAATATTTCAAGGTTTTGTAATTTTGTTATGTAATTGTTTATGTTAGTTTATTAAGATATATATACATATATATCTAATAACAATAACAATTTAATTATTAAACTATTAAAGTATATATATGCAATGATCTTGATTGCATTATATGTTAAAATTATACATATATACATATATACATGTATATATATTTAAACAAAGTCGAAAATTTAATAATTTATTAATTTTAAAATAAAATGTTTCACATTGTATATATACATATAATATCAAATAAAAAAAATAGTTCTAAAAATAAATTATATACATATTAAACGGGAAATATAATATAACTCTATAATAATAATATAAAAAATTTTTTTTTTACCATTATGTTAAAAAAACTCTTGGTAATAAAATAATAAAACAATGTTGTTAATAATTTAATAATTATTTATTATTATATTTATTTCCTCATCAATATACATATATCACATGACTATATTTATCACATGACTATATTTATCACATGACTATGACTATCACATGATCTATAACTATAACATGACTATATTTATCACATGACTATGACTATCACATGATCTATGACTATATTTTAATTTTATTATTATTACTATAATATTTTACAACATAATAAAAAAAATATAAACAGAAAAAAGAGAGAGAAAGAAAGAAAAGGTGAATAAAAAAGTCATAACTATTTCTACTATTATTTCAATACCATTATATTATATTATTAATTTTCATAACAAAATTTTTTAATATTTTAATAGTATTAATAATAATTATAATATAATTATATTACATGAATAATTTATATATATATATATATAGAGAAAGAAAGATAATAAATAATCCCAATACAACCTTCTATATTATATAACCAATAATATTAATACTATTACTCAATATATATATTCATATTGAAATTAAATATATAGAGAAAAATAATGACTGGTGAAGAGAATATACAAAAAAGAGAACCCTCTGATTTCAAGAGTGTAAAATTTAACCACATAACAGATTTTATTGATGATAATGATACTAATACAAGTATAGATAAATCTAGTATAGACATCAATAAATTCTACACTGTCTATGAAGGAATCAGCAATCATAAAACTAAAAACAACTTACCCTTCACTAGAGAGCATTTCATTGAGGCCATGGACCATGTCATACAACTGCCTAACATCAACAGTACAATCATTTTACGAGCTGATATTTTGATTGAGTATATTCCCGAGAAGATGAGTGAACCTAATAAGAATGAAGATTTGATCAATTTGAAAAACATACACAGTCTAGGGTATGTTACTGGAGACTTGAATGATTTATGCATGAGAACAGATATGATACCTAAGGGTTATCATATTTTAAAGGGTTATGTGAGAAGAATCTTCCCTAGAAACCCCTTTAAGGATAAAGTTATTAATCAAACTTGTTTGATTTTAGAAAGGGATGATGATATGAATGATATCATGATTCAATATACTCCACACATTCACATACCTGATGATATTGACACTGAAGACTTGAAAGAAGTTAACAATAAAGAAAATAGTGATAAAGAGAGTAGTGGTGAAGATTCAAGAGAGGTGATAACACCATTTTATATACCGAATGTAAAATCAGTTGAGGTTAATTTCACCAAAGACAGGATCTCCATAAACTACATGCCCCTGTACAGAGACCAAGTAGTTGATGATTTTATGGACTGCAAAAGCAGATTGATAAGAACCTCCATAAGACTTTTGGAAACTGCAGTCAAACACAGCATAGGGTGCAAGACAGGGTATGTCAAGCAGAGTGAGCATGACAAGATCGTGCCTAAGATTAAGTTCCAAGACAGATACCTTTTGTTAAAACAGAAGTATGGAAAATATCTCTTTGAAAACTGGTGTGAACAGACAGACCCACAGAAACATGTCTTTGAGGAGATTGCCGTAGCTGCGTTTTTAATAGAACTATGGATTTTAAAATACGGTGAGGAGATTGTTTATGATAAATCAAGATTTGAGTTTAAAGATTTGGGATGTGGGAATGGTACATTGTTGTATGTTTTGATAATGGAGGGAATATCCGGTGAGGGAATAGACGCAAGAGAGAGAAAATCATGGAGAGATGATAAATTCTACCCTAGTATAGTGAAAGAAAGTTTAAAACATCAGTTGATAATTCCTGAGTTATGTTTTGGAGAGAAGGAAGATGGTGATGATGATATATTCTATGTAAAAAATACAAATAACAAGTACTTCTATGATCCTATAACTAAAAACTCTATGATCAGTTTTTATAAAAAAGACTTATTGGAGAGTGATAAAATAAACACATGTAATTGGTTAAATAATAATAAAGATAATAAAGATAATAAAATCACCTTTTTAATAGGAAACCATTCTGATGAATTAACATGTTGGATTCCTTTATTAGGCTTACCATTCATGGTGTTGCCATGTTGTTCACATGACTTCAATGGGAAAAAAAGAAGATTTTATACTAAAAAAAATGAAAGGAGTGTAAGTATTAAAAGCAGTAGCAATAGTGGTGATGGGAAATCTCAATATGCATCATTGGTGGATCAAGTGGTTAGAGTGGCAGAACATGTAGAGTGGGACAATGTGGAGACACAGATGATAAGAATCCCATCCACTAGAAACATAGCTATCATATCTACCAACAATAAGTTATTATCAAAAGATAGTAATAGTAATAATAATAAAGAAAATATAGATCTGTATAAGAGTAAATGTATAGAGATTATAAATAAGTATGGAGGTTGTTCTTTATGGATTGAAGAAACATTGAAATTGTTATTAGTCCCATATCAATCTAATAGATCTAATAATCAATCTTCTTCTTCTTCTTCTTCTTCTTCCTCTTCAAAAGTAAAGTAAAATAAAAAATAAAATAAGTGTGTTCTTTTTCTTTCTAAATAGAGATATATATTACTTTGTTGTTATCATATCATATAATTTTATATAGTTGATTATTATTATTATTAATGGTTATTGTATAGTCATGTGATATCTTATTATTATTATTATTAAGAATAATAGTAAGTAATATTTCTATTTTTATTTTCTTTGTTCTCTCTTTATATTATTAAACTAAACTTCATCGTATATAAAAAAATTATATTGTTATATATTTTATATTATTTACTATTGACATGTGATATTATTTACTATTTATAATAATAAAACGTTTAAAATATTTACATATTATTTTTCTCTTGTGTATTTTTCAAATTAATAATAATACAAAGAGTCTCATCACCTTATTATTATTATTATTATTTATTATTTAATAAACTAATAATATGTAAAAAACGGTTATATTCTTTATATAGATGTAAGTACTAAAAAAGTATAAAAATTTTTACTATTATTATTATTCAGTCTTCTTCTTAGTACTTAAATCAAAATAAAAATTTTTAATACATAAAGAAACATTATAATAATAGTGTGAATATTTTTATTTATATTTATTTTTATACGTGTGTGTTTATTTTAATGTTTATCTTTTGATATTATAATTATTTACAACATCAATATCTAAATTACATAATAATAGTATTAGTAGAAAAAAGACACACACACACTCTCTTTCTCTTTTATATATAAGATGAATGTACTATTATTATAAATAATATATATATATCTTTATATATAATTAAATATTTCATATAATATTTAAATAAATAAGTAAAAAAATAACCAAGATTTCAATCTTACTTTATAAATTTAAAACAATAATAAATTAGTATGTCAGGATTACCACCAGTATACATTGTATCCACAGCTAGAACTCCAATTGGATCCTTTCAGGGATGTTTAGAATCTGTCCCTTATGTGGAATTAGGTTCAACTGCTGTAAAAGCAGCATTAGCCAAAGTACCAGAAATCAATCCTAGTGTTGATGTTGATGAAATTGTGTTTGGTAATGTTTTATCTGCCAATGTAGGTCAAAACCCAGCCAGACAGGTTGCTTTAGCTTCAGGGTTGGGTAAACATATCGTAGCCTCAACTGTTAACAAAGTCTGTGCTTCCGGTATGAAGGCCCTTATCAATGGATGCAGCAGTATCATGTTGGGTACAAGTGATGTAGTTGTAGTAGGTGGTGCTGAAAGTATGACCAATGCTCCATACTACTTGCCAAAGGGAAGATCAGGATTAAGATTTGGAAATGGAGAAATAGTGGATGGAATCCAAAAGGATGGGTTGAATGACGCTTATGACAACCAAGCCATGGGTGTTCATGCTGAGAAATGTGCTAAGGACTATGGTTTCTCTAAGGAGGAACAAGATGATTTTGCTATAAACTCCTATTTGAAATCACAAAGGGCCCATGAAAATGGTAAATTTTCTAATGAAATTGCCCCTGTCACCATCAAGGGCAAAAGGGGTAAACCTGATGTAGTTATAGATAAGGATGAGGAACCATTCAAGTTGAATGCTGATAGATTGAAAACAGCCAGACCTTGTTTTTTAAGAGAAAATGGAACTATAACCCCAGGGAATGCATCTCCTATCAATGATGGTGGTGCTGCTTTGATTATTGTAAGTGAAAGAAAATTAAAAGAATTGAACTTGAAACCATTGGCCAAAATATCCGGATGGGGAGAGGCTGCCCATGAGCCTTGTGATTTTACTTGGGCACCATCCTTAGCTGCACCATTGGCTGTTAAACATGCAGGATTAGATGATATCAATAAGGATATAAGTTTCTTTGAATTCAATGAAGCCTTTTCAGTTGTGGGATTAGCCAATACAAAGATATTGAATTTAAATAAAGATTTAGTGAATGTCTATGGTGGGGCTGTTAGTATAGGACATCCATTGGGATGTTCAGGTGCTAGAGTTATAGTAACTTTGTTGTCTGTATTGCAACAAGAAGGTAAAGTAGGTGACAAAGGTTTAGCCGCTATCTGTAACGGTGGTGGTGGTGCCTCCAGTGTTATCATTGAAAGATTATCTTAATCTAATATTTTTATATAATATTTATATATTATTATTAAGTATAGTCATGTGATATATATTATATTATATTATTATATTAATTGTTATATGAAGAGAGTTACTATTAATAATAATATTAACAATGAGATAATTTATTTTTTCTTTTTAAACCATTATTATTATTACTATGGAACATAACTTCTAATAGTAGTAGTAGTAGTAGTATTGAAAAAAAAAATCATGTTATTTTTTTTTTTTTTTATAATTTCCTTATTATTTTTTTTTCTTATTATATCACATTGTGTATAATATAATATAATTTTAAAGGAAATAATATAATATTATTATAGCATGATTAATTAATTATAATTTAGTTGATTAATATTATAATTATTATATTATATATTAAGAAGAAGAAGAACAAGAACATGTACCTTTTGTTGACAATTTATTAGATATAATATAAACGTATTATTTAATATTTAGGTGTATATATCTATATGCACATAGAGTGGCGTATATATAAATTATATATATTTGTAGATATATAGATATATGTATAACAATACTTATATACCTCTATATATATATATACAGAAGTCTATATAACTATATATATATCAGTTAATACAATTTATTAAAATATAATATATATATATATAAAATAATAGATATAAAATATATATATAACCAAAAACACTTTCTCTTCTCTCTTCTCTTCTCTCTCTTCTCTCTTCTACATCAATGCTTATTAACTCGGAAATTAATAACTACAAAATTAATAAACAAGTAGGTAGTGGTGCTTTTGGTTTAGTTTATGAAGGTATAGATTTAAATACCAACAAAAAATATGCTATAAAGGCTATATTAAAACAACCACATTCTACTCATAATAATAGTAATAATAATAATGAAAATAATAATAATAATGAGAATAAAGATATCAAGAAATCTAATATATTGAAACAACAACTATACCATTATTTTAAATCATATGCCAACAAAATATTCTTACCTTCTATTAACTTAAATAGTCTTATGAATATGCCTATTGACCAGTTGTCAAGGGAAAATAACTATTACAAGGAGATCATTCTTCATCTAAGGGCTAATCACTTACCCAATGTGGTTAAGATATTTGAGATTTTAGAATCTTCTATTGCCATTTTCATAATCATGGAGTATTTTCCCATGGATCTGTTCACTTCTATTGTTGATAACCAACACTTCATCGATAACCCTTTGTTAATCAAAAGGGTCTTTATCCAACTTACTGGACTCATCAAATCCCTTTGTGATTTAAACATCTTTCATTGCGATATCAAACCTGAAAATATCCTTCTAGATGACTTTGACAATATCAAACTTTGTGACTTTGGTTTGGCCACTGATAAACCTTACTTGAACATGGACACCTGTGTGGGTAGCAGCTACTACATGGCTCCAGAGAGAGTCGCAGGTTGCTCAGATCTTATAAAACAGCAAGTTCGTTCATGCTCCGTTAATGATCGACTCAAGCTCCTCATGTCTCTCACAGACTCCTCCTCTCAATACCCTACTGTAGCTGGAGATATTTGGTCACTAACCATTATTTTAATGAACCTTTTGACCACTAGAAACCCATGGCTAAGGGCAGTCCCCACAGATGCCACTTTCAACCATTTCATATCTAACAAAAAGGTCCTTAACAAAATCCTTGATATCTCAGATGATGTTTTGGAACTATTGATAGGTTGTGAGGCTATGCATTACAAGGACAAGACTAAAAATCACAACGGTCTTACAGATTTCCAAAGTGATCCCCTGGCTGGTTGCAAACTTCATGGGATCATGTCTCTAAACCCTTGGGAAAGGGGTGACCCTGAGGTTTTGAATTATTTCATTCAGAGAATTGCCAAAGTTGAAGTTTTTTTGAAGGACTCTGTGGATGAGGCTAGCAATAAGGCCATCAAGGGTGGAAGACTAGGGATTTGCAGAAGACTTGCTGACTTTGAAATCAATGAGATTCTCAACCCACAACCTGCATTCCTCACTCAAAACTCTAATGCTATGAATAACACCCTTGTCAATAATTCCTCCTTAAATCAAAATGATTTTTCTAATAGTCTTTTCACTAAAAATAATGAAAACAATAATAATAATAATAATAATAATGCTCGTTTAAATAATTTATTGCAACAACAGCAGTATCAAAACAAAGGTGTTGGTAATTTTACTAATGGGAATTTTTACAAATCTGATAATAGCTATGAACAGTTGATGAGTTCATTTTATAAGAATGTTAACAGCACGAACAAGAATTTGGATAGTACGACCAATAATAATGTTATATTTCAGCAGCAAAACAGAGGAGACAACCATAACATCAACACGTTATTGAACACAAGAGAAAACACCATGCAAACCCTTTCTTCCTCAGGGTCTACTTTCTCTCAAACTAACACCAATAATGTTAACAGTATCAATAATACAAACCTCTTTGACATTCAACAGTCAAATTATCTAAACTTCAACAACCAACAATCCAACAACACTACCATAAATGTAAATAATAACAATAACAATACTAATAGTAATAGTAATAATGGCGATGGTGGTGTTTTACCGAGTACATACACTACTATTATAGATCAACAAAGGGCAGAGATTACCACCAATACTAACAACAATAATAACAATACTAATAATACTAATAACAATGTTGATTTCTCTTTTTTTGATTTAAGCCTCGAAAATGAGGCATCCTTACAATCCATCAATGAACTGTATAACCACAAAAGATCAATAAACACAACCCAACTGCACCCAAATCATATTAATAATAATACTAATTATAACTTTGCCAATGGTTTTAAAAATATCATGAACAATTTCTACTCACCGTGTTAACAACAATAACAATAGGTATAAATACTATAATAACGTAACCAGAGTGAGAATTATGATGTTGCTTTTAACGTGGTGGAGATAATGGAGACCATAATGAAGACATGGATTCTTTGATTTATGACCATTAGTCGAATACAGTACAGTACAGTAAAATATATTAGAGTATAGTATAGTAATAGTACAATGGGATATAGTAATAGTATCAGCCATTCAGTCAAAATGACAAATTGCTTCAAATTACTCTTTTTTTTTTCCACTACTTTTTTTTTTTAATCTTTTTTCCATATTTTTTTTAGATACATTATATTTATTATGTTATGTTATATATAGTTTTTTTTTCAATTATAAAGTTCATTATATAGATATATAGAAAATACATAGTTATTAATAATTTCATTTCTTTCTTTAATTTTCACTTCTTAATCAAAACATACTCATATCTAAAAAAAAAAAAAGATGCCATTCTAATAAACTAAATATTTTTCTTCAAGAACAAAAAGTTAAAAGATTTTATTTTAGTTTGTAAACTTTGCCTTCAATTACTTCTGTTAGGTAAGCATCAAAAACCAAGTTTCTTAGTTCGTTTTTGATTGTGGCAACATTAGCCCAGCTGAGTTCATTGATTATCAAGTCCACATCCAACTCATCATTGAAATCTTCATCTCTACTGCATGGGTTTCTGTCACCCTTGTACAATTGGAAAATCTCCAAGATTTGTAATTTTAAACTTCTCTGTCTTAAAAGTTCAAATGAAATATCAAAAACTTCTAAAAGAACATGGTTTTCCAATCTTCCATCAACGGTGATGATTCTGCTGTTTGGCTCGCTTAAATGACTGAGGGGCAACTCCAAATCTTTGAATTGAGAATCTAACATATTTGCCTTCATGAAATGTCCCTCACGTCTAGTCAATCTCATCAAAATCTCCCTTGGAGATGCATATACCATGATGAAGAAAAAGGTTGTGTGCATGTTTTTTTTCATTATATACTCTCTATACTTCAACTTCAATGATGAACAAGTGATGACACAGAGTCCATCATTGACCTCTGCGGCTTTGCTGCTTTCATTAGACACTCTCTCCAACCAACCCCATCTATCTGCATCCTGTAAAGGTATCCCCTGAGACATCTTCTCTATGTTCTCATGTGGATGAAGCCTGTCTCCCTCAAGAAATTGCGCACTAGGGTATTTGAGTCTTAATAGATTTACTAATGATTCACCTATAGTGGACTTTCCTGTCCCGGCTGTTCCTCCTATGATCAATACTGTTGGATGTTTAATTTTAGTTTCTTCCATTATTATGTATGTATGTATGTATTTTTATGTAATGTCTATTTTATTTTTAATTGACTGTGTGTATGATGTTATTTTATTCAATTTCTTTATTGGTTTATTATATTATTTGTTTTTTTTGATTGTAACTTGTATATTATTTAATCTAAAGTATGTGTGTTATATATCTCTAAATTATGTGTGTTTACTCTTATCTATATATATATGTTAGTGTGTGTGTCTTTTTTTACTATTTTTATTATAATGTATTTATTAACCGGAAAACACTGTTATTTTTTTTTCTTTTCTTTTCGTATGTTTAAATTCTTTTTTCCTATAAAACTGTTATTATTAGTTAGTTAGTTAACGGGATTAATATATATTTATATCACGAGGATATATGGAAACTAATATTCTATAGGGGTGGTAGTAGTAGTAATGATTATTATTACTAATATTAAAAACTCTTTATAAAAAAAATAAAGTTAAATATACTCTTATCATATATAGAATTTTTTTATATTTATAAGAAAATATACAAACACACGGAAAACAAATAACCGGATTATTACATTTATAACCAATGATTTCCTATTTACAGATAATAATATTATAATTGAATATATATATCTTATTATTAATCAATATACTCTTGATAATATTATGAATGTTCATCTTCAATAACTTCTTTACATCTTTTACATAGATGTAAATCTGTATCTTCTTCAACAGAATGAGTCCAACATCTATGACATTCACTATATGGTGATTTATAAGCTATAACATCAGGTTTATCTACATCATCAATAATGTAATTCACTTTAGCTGCACCCAACAATTCAACAATTGCAATAGTATCTAAATTCTTATAAGTCTCTGAATCTACTTTTATATCTACACACACCTGAGAGTATTTTTTAATACTTGGATCGTCTAACTTTATTAAATGACAACTAGTATGGAACAACTCTTTAATTTCCATCTCCAAACTTATATCCTTTTGTTTAATCTCTTTACATCCTTCCAATAAAAATTCTCTAGTAAATGGACTCATTCCCTTCAATACTCTACCTTCTTGTTCAGGTAAGTTGAATCGTTTGTAATGCAAATCCCATAAATCTTGCACTGATACTGGCATAATTGGTCCAAGGGATGCTCTAATGAAATCTAATAAATAAAAGCATGTTGATGCTATTTGTTTTGATCTGAAGGCCTTTGGTCCCATTGCATGAGAATAGTAGACTGGATCTTTTATTAATGGAATGTAATTGGAACTGATTTCACTGTAGATCCAATTGTTTAATATGGAAATATTTTTACTGAAATTGTAATTAGCATAATTCTCCTTTATTAATTCATAATTACTTAATGCTTGATTTAAAAACATCTTATCCACATTACTCAATTGATCCACGGGTAAAATGTTGTTAGGATCAAAGCCTTTCAAAATTCCAGAAAAGTATTTAATCAAACCTCTGAATCTTCTATAAAGTATAGAAGTCAATTCAATTGTTTTAGTTCCTATAGAAATGTCATAAGTATAATTTGAATTGGCAAACAATATTCTCAAACCATCAATATCCAAAGCTTTATTTCCCTTTTGTGCATTACCATAAATCAATTCTAATGGTGTGATGGTATTATGCAAGGATTTGGACATTTTGATCCCCTTTTCATCCAATGTAAATCCATGGGTCAAAACACTCTTATAAGGTGCTTCAATTTTCTCATTGATATCTGAACTAATGACTTTGGTCAATAATGATGATTGGAACCATCCTCTGTGTTGATCACTGCCTTCTAAGTATAAATCAGCTTGTACAAAGCCATTACTGTTCATGTGCTCAGGGTCGTTTTTGAAATGGTCTTTGAAATCCTCTTGGATAACATTCCATGATGAACCTGAATCAAACCAAACATCTAGAGTGTCAGTTCCCTTTTTCCATAATGGTGCTATAGCCAACATTTTCTCTTTAGTTTCAGGAGTTACCCAATCCCAAACGTCATTTTCATTGTAATAATTTTCTCCATTCTCTCCAGCGAGACTCCAGTTTGGTTGCTTAAACCATAAGGATATATCCTTCTTTTCAATCTCTTCAATAACTTTCTTCACACTCTCCTCCGTCATATAAACTTCTCCACTCTCAGAGACAAAGTAAGGTATAGGTAATCCCCAGCATCTTTGTCTAGAGATACACCATTCCTTTCTCTTGGAAATGTAGGATGAAAGTTTATTTCTGCCATTCTCAGGGATAAACTTGATATCGTAATCATTTCCATTTGCTGTCTTTTGTTCTAATAATGCTAAAGTGGTATCTTTAACATCACTCAAATCAATGAAAAACTGAGGAGTGGTTATAATTATCACTGGCTTCTTGGATCTCCAGTCTAATGGGTATGAATGTACATAATCATGAGCGTGATGAAGCATTCGTTTTTCTTCCATAAAATCTAAAATGTCCTTGGTTGTAGTTGGATCTAAAATCTTCACTTTTGAGTTCAATGTTTCAGTTAACTCCTTTCCATCAGGTGATCTTTCGTAAAACTTCACAGCATAAGGCCATTTATCCAAGTCTCCACTGTCATTATATGTTCCTTGAGTGTTGACAGGGGTATCTAGGGGTAGATTGAACTTCTTACCTATTTCAAAATCTTCAAACCCATGTGCTGGAGCTGTATGTACTAAACCTGTACCACTGGCATTTGTCACATGATCACCTGCAATAATAGGGAATTTGGCATTAGGATCGTTAACTAATTTGTTTTTGTAGTAATAGGTTTTTTCACTAAAATCAACATAGTCAGCGGTTTTCACGTACTCTTCTAACCCTGGTATTTTATTTGAATCATACAAACTTTCTTCAACAATAAGTTGTCTAAAGGTAACATTATGTTTTAAAGCGACATACTTCAAATCTGGATTAAAGCAAACACCCTTGTTAGCTAATAATGTCCAAGGTGTGGTAGTCCAAACTAATATTTGACGATCTTCCCACATCTCTCCTATTAAGTCAAATTTCACATATGCAGATTTACTTACAAAATCCTGTTTGTATTCTAGTTCAGCTTCAGCTAAGGAGGTTTTGTTTTGTAAAGACCAGTAAACTGGTTTCACTAGTCTTTTAACCATTTTCTTTTCCACAAATTTCAACCATTTTCTCATTTCTGCTAGTTCATATGATTTATCAAGTGTCTTGTAATTTTTATCAAAGTCTGTCATAATGGCTAGATTCTTAAATGATTTCTTCTGTATTTCAATCTGTTCCAAAGCATCATCCCTGTATCTTCTTCTTTTCTCTGCAATGCTGTTTTTAAACAGTTCTCTCTCTTCATTTGTTATATTCTTATTTTTTAAAATTTCCTTAGACACTCTTGTTTCAATAGGTAAACCATGTGTATCCCAACCTGGTTTGTAGTGAATATACTTATTGTTATAAAGCAGGTGATATCTATTGATTACATCCTTCAAAACTTTATTCATTGCATGTCCTAAATGAATGTCTCCATTGGCAAAGGGTGGCCCGTCATGTAAAATGAAAAAATCACTTCTTTTCAACTCTGCCTTCTTTGATTCTGCCTCGTTTTGTATGCATGTGTACAAATCTACTGTAGCCTTATTCATCAAATTTTCAACATTAGATGCCATGTTATCTTCAGCCTCAATATTTTTTTTTATTTTTTTTTCATGGGAAACAATATTTGAAGCACGGAATGATGTCTTTGGTAAATTGATTGTGTGTTTGTATTGATACTTAGGGAGAACCTGTTGTTGTAGAGGCCTTTGAACGCTATAAAAAGCCTTTGAGTTTTTAATCATTATTCTCTAGGTTTGCAAGGACGTTCTCTATATATATATTTTTGAATTCCTGTTGGTTCAGTTTTTGAAATTTTTACTTAACAGAAGTATTTATATCAAATTACTTTTTGTTCTTTATATCTGTATTAGTGATGTAATTTAAATACATTGTTTTAAAAAATAAAAAGTTGATCGTAAACAATTGTATTTTTTAAATTAATAAAAAATTCTTTGTTTCTTGAGAGTACTTGAACCAAATGTATAAAAAAAAATTTTTTTTACTCTATTTTCATTGCTTTATTTAGTTAAACCTGCTATGGCATGCAAAAATCAAGAACTCAGTTAAAGACTTCTTAAATATGATCTAACCTACATCAATGTTTTATTAAAATGAATTAAAACAATCATATCATTAACAAATTCTATTTGAAGGATTATCTCTTGTCACTTTATTTTTAAAAGAATAAATGAGGAGGATTATAATTATATATAAGACTAATTTACAATGACAAAAAGCAAATGATTTTCATTCTAAATTAGTAGAAATTCTAGTATATACAGGGGTTTTTTACATCAAAAAAAATTGTCTACAAACTAGACTCGGTATTGGTATTGACAGAAAGTATATTAAATTGTGTAATAAAAAAAAAAAGAAATGAGCAACAACAACAACATATAATCTATTTGTTTTTGGTTTGTGTATATTTGAATGGCTTTCTAGTTGGAGAGAATTCTCCAAGCTTATGACCAACCATATCTTCCGTAATCTTCACAGAAATATAATCCTTTCCGTTATGTATTTGAAACTCAAGTCCTATGAATTGTGGCAATATAGTAGCAGCTCTAGCTGTGGTTCTGATAGGTTGTTTCTTAGCTAAGGCTTCCTTGATTGGTAAAGGAACGATATTTGGTCCCTTCCATGTTGCTCTTTGTAATATTCTAGTTGATGTAAACATTATTTTCTTATAGTCTTCGTGTTATTCTTATGTGTGTGTATATAAATTTTTATACTTTTTTAGTTATTATGGTCTTTATTTCTTTCTTTTTTTTTTATAATAGAAAACTTCTTTGATATTGTCGATGTTATATAATAGAGAAAATTCAAACATCTGAAATAGTTTATCACTTTAGTTTATTCACCATTAACAAAAATTTTCTTTTTTCTGTTTTAACAAAAAAAAAATATTTGAAAAAAAATTTAAAGATTTAATAATAACGGTCATGTGATTTATCATGTGATGTCTTTTGTTTTATTTTTTTCTCTGACTCCTCTTTTTTGACTCCTTTTTCAGTTTTTATTTTTTTTTTTTACTTCTTTTCCTATCACCGAAGAGAGAAAAAAAAACAGTTCAACTTCTTGAAAGAAAAAGAAAAACGAGAAAAATCTCAAAATTTTTTTTAGTTAAAAAAAAAGAAACAGAGCAAATAATTTTAAACTCGTTTAATTATATTTTATTTTTTTTCTTTAGTATCTGTCAACATATTAGAAGAGTTAACGTTCAATCAACCCATAGATTGATTCACACTATACAGCTTGGTTTGAACATTATATCCAAATAAAAAAAACTTAAAAATTCAATACAGAAGCCAAACTAATATATATATATATAAGATGATATCTAGAAGTTTGTATTCAAAGCCAGCTTTAAAAAGCCACATTTCAACTTCTTTTAAATGTTTCTACGCTGCAACATCAGAGTCTATAAAACAACAATCATTTACTCCAAATGTAGAACCTCCAGTTGAGGTGATCAAAAAGAGAAGAAGATCCACAAGATTAACTCAAGAAGGACCATCCTTTGAAGATTTTGTTAGTGGTAAGGCTGCAACATTTGAAGTTTCTGATCCTATCTTGGAAGCAAAGAGAGATATGGAAAAGATTAAAAAACTTCCACCATGGCTAAAGGTCAATATTCCAAAGGGATCAAACTTTTCTAAATTGAAAAATGACGTCAAGGAACTCAAACTGGCCACCGTTTGTGAAGAGGCCAAATGTCCTAATATTGGTGAATGTTGGAGTGGTGGTTCTAAAGGAAAGTCACATGCCACTGCAACAATCATGTTGCTTGGTGATACATGTACCAGAGGTTGCAGATTTTGTTCAGTGAAAACTAACAGAGCTCCTGCAAAGCCTGATCCTATGGAACCTGAAAACACAGCCGAAGCAATCTCTAGATGGGGTTTAGGATATGTTGTTTTGACAACTGTTGACAGAGACGATTTGGCCGATTCAGGTGCTGCCCATTTAGCCGAAACTGTTCAAAAGATTAAGCAAAAATCTCCAAATACATTAGTAGAAACCCTATCAGGAGATTTCATGGGAAGATTAAATGATGTAGAAACTATGGCCAAGTCTGGACTTGATGTATATGCACACAATTTAGAAACTGTGGAAGATCTAACACCATTTGTTAGAGATAGAAGAGCCACCTATAGACAATCCTTGAAGGTTCTAGAACATGCAAAAAAGACTGTTCCAAAGTTGATTACAAAGACCTCTTTGATGTTGGGTTTGGGTGAAACTGATGAACAAATCTTACAAACTTTGAAGGATTTAAGAGAAGTGAACTGTGATGTTGTTACTTTTGGGCAATACATGAGACCTACAAAAAGACATATGAAGGTTGTTGACTACGTTCACCCAGACAAGTTCAAAGCATGGAAAGACAAAGCTCTAGAAATGGGATTCTTGTACTGTGCTTCCGGTCCTTTAGTTAGATCATCTTATAAGGCTGGTGAATCCTTTATTGAAAATGTTTTAAGAAAGAGAGAAGCCACTCTTTAGATTTATTATTAATCCGTAATAAATCAGCAACTTTAATCCAGACGTTTTTTTTTCTTTTGTGAAAAAATTATCTGTAAATATTAATTGATGTTATCATTGTCTTTGTTCTAATATATTCTACGTACTTTTCAATACTTAAAGAACCACTTTTTGTTAAATGACATTGATAAGGTAGGATTATATAAAGAACTTTTATTTATTAAAACAAAAAAAAAATAATACAAATACGCTCTTGGTTCAGGTGATTTTTTAGATTAAATCAATAACATTATCAAGAGAGTTGTTATTGTAATAAAACCAAAAAGAAGAGAAAAATAACAATTGGGGTTATCGAAACCAACATTCAAGTGTGTGTCATGTAAATAGACAATACAAGTCATGCGTTCTTGTATCGTCATTATGCACCATCAACAGAAAAATACAATATTAAAATCTTTATAAAAAAGACTTAAGTCTTTTTAAAGTTCAACTTAAGTCAGTATTACTGATAAAACTAAAATAATAAATGTACTAGCTTTATTAGTACTAAAAACTTATGTATATATTCAAACATTTAAAAAAAATAATAATAAAATAAAATAACCTTGTTTATACATCTTATTGATAAAACTTTAGCTGCCCAAATGGTACACATACATATATATGATCTTAAAGCTCCAAATAATAAGGAATTGAAAATTAGCGAGTGTATATTTACATTCCTGGAATATTGAGCTGCAAATCTTCACGTTGGATTGACTCATCCAGAGGGATATTTCTATGGAATAAAAATTCAAAGTCTCTTATGAAATATACAAGAATATCAACTGAGAGATCAAGGGTTGGTGCAAAAACGATCACAACATTTCTCAAGTTCATTTTATTAATTGAAGCTCTAGTAGTTATTAAACTTAATAATTCAAAGACCACATAGCATAAACTAAAGTGTTCCTCGTCAATGTATGATCTATCCCATAAAAGCTTTTTAAAGCTTTTCAGGTTTTCACTGATTGAATTTTTGCCTTCCAAGACTCCCTTAAATACATCCACTGTATCTTCTCTCTCTTTTCCCATAATCCCTCCGCTATCAGGAATCATTCTCAAATAGGTCTTCAACAAACTTGCTACAATGTGAACATCCACATTTTTCAACGAAATGTCATATTCTCGGTCATACTTTTCAATTAGTTGTTTTATAGACAGGGATGATCCTGAAATTCTGAAAATCCCTTCTTCTTCTAACAAACCTTTACTGCAATCAACAGTCATTTCACGGCCCTTATCCGTTTCAACAAATTGTAAGCCATTGATGTCACTGCCTGCATACAGTCTTTCCAAACAATTATAAACAATGCTTGGTACATAAAATCCAGGTTTATATTCCTTTTGAGATTTTTTGAGCGCAAAAAACAAATAATTACCAAAAATCTTTCCGGAGTCTATAAAGTCATCATCACTCTCACTTCTAACGTCACTGACATTGTCGTCGCCGTTATACATTTCATTTGAAGGTATATTACTATTATTTGCCAGATCTAATGACGATCTTCCTGCGACATATTCATTAGAGTTCATAGTGGTGTAAGAAGACATTGAATGATGAGCATCCTTTTGTTTGAATGGGAACAAGGATCTCATTCTGTTTTTTCTTAATTCATTTTTATTCATGGCATTTCCATTAATGTGATCTTGCTGTAAAGTGGTTCTTTCATCAGACTTCATAGATTGCGAGTCAACTGATTTCATGGATGCATTTTGAGATAAGTTGATTACACTGCGATTGTCCCCACCTATGACGATCTCCTTTGGCAATGAATTGGTCTTAATTATTGGGAATATTTTCTTTATCCATTCATCTCTTAAATCTCTAGTTTCAAAAGATATGTAAAACTTGTTATTACTCTTTGAGCTTGATATACCGCTTTTCTTACCGTTTTCAGAAATATAAAATCCATTGTAACACCCGTATTTTTCCAATTCTGACTCGTTGTTATCATAAAATTCTACTATGGTGTTGCTAGAGATCTTTATTGTATCAAGAACTGACTTTTTAATGTCCATGAATTTTATTTTGAAAGAGTGATCTTCGTAAATCAAAGCTAGTGATCTGCATTTCCAATTTGAACTTGAACCAATAGTCTTGTATCTTTTGGCAATACAGTAATCTTCTGCTTTTATTGTATCTTCTGGATAAATTTTGTCAAAGTTATAAAAGGGCTTTCCAAAAGTGTTGATACTGATATTTGTTGATATAAACTCAGCCAATTTTATAAGCAGTGAAAAGTTATTGGACTCATTGGCAAAGTTTAGAGCATGATTAAATATATTTGAAATATTGATAAACCTTGAAATTATTTTCAAAGGCATGCAATTATCCTCATCTGTTTGAACGGATGGTAAATCTAATGACATATCAGTGTATTTCTGAAATAGTAATATCAATTTCAAAACCTGGAAATATTTTTTACTAAAGTCATATAATTTTTTACCACTAGACTTATCGCATACGGTAAACAAAAATCCTACCTCCTTAGTTTCAGCCTCTAAGAAATGAATGCAACTCTGTAGCTTTACTTCAATATTTTTTAGTTCACTCGGCTGAACAAATAATGCATCATTTCTAGTGCTTGCGGATTTAACACTTCTGCTACCTGGGCTGTTTGATACACTAATTGGAGACATATCATTTTCAAGTTTAATCCTTTGTTTTGATTGTGCAGAGTTAGTAAGGACTGGTGGATGAAGAGTTTTAGGAGTGACATTGAAAGATTGATCTTCGTAGTTACTACTTTCGTCGCTGTCATTCTTTGGAGGCATATCAGTGAACACTTCTGTCTTTGTTAACAATGTTGGTTGTTGCAATGCAGCCAAGTTGTTTATATTTTTATTCTCTTGTATTTCATTTCTTCCATTTTGTAAATTAGTGTTCAAGTCGTTTTCCATACTAATGTTAGTAAGTTCGTTATTGTTTAATGATGTGTTTAAAGTATTTCTAAACTCATGCTCATTTTCAAAATAAATGTCATTATTTAATTGTTTGTTATTATCATTAAGGGTTTTTAAGTCCTCTTCAATTCCTGTGATGTCCAATGGCACCATTCTTAAAGGCGAATGAAGTTTGTTGTCATAAATAACATTTTGTCTATTATGTTGTGATTGGTATGGTGATTTGATATGTCTATTATTTAAATCAGTTGTCATCGGGTTGTGTAGGTTCATATCTTTGTTGAGTGAATTGGTTGTTCTATTCTGGCTCATTACAACTCTTGGTGATTTAAGAATGTTCGATGGAGCCGAGTCGGTATTTTCATTTCCAAAAGAGGTTGCAACATCATTATCATTTACAACTATTTTTGTTGGTGTTGCTGCAGGTTTTCTAAGTCTTGTATCTGAGCCAATAGATCTGTGATCGCTACCAGCATTAGAAGATATATCCTGAGCTGATATTTGAGGTTTGATTTGAATTCTAGAAGTTGTATAAGTTGTTGAAGTTGCTGGTTTATTATTATTACTCTCATTGTTTGTGCTTGGAGACATTAATTTTTTGAGTTTAGGAGAAATTGAAAGTCTTGGTGAGCCCAGAATGGTTGGTGACACTTGGATACTGCTAGATATAGAGGCAGCACTAAATGAGCTATCTCTTTTAGACTTGTAATCGATAGCATCCGTTTGTGAATCATTATAATTTATATTGTTTTTAGTATCAGTTACAGCTTCATCGTTATCATTAGGTAGTGGAGATTTTGGAGGTCTTGTAGATTTATCAGAAAAATTGTTGAAAGACTTCATATCATTCTGTGATTGTCTATCATTTGCTCTAACTAAATCAGAAGCAATATCATTTGGTGTGGTAACATCAATATTTGAATTTTGTGAGCCGTGTTGTAAGTCCGGTATATTTATAAACTGCGATTTTATAGGGTGCGAGTTGTCAATTTTTACAGTCTTAGGAATAAGATCCAAATCAGGAGAAATACTCTTTTGTTTATTGTAAGAAAGCAAATGAGGGTCAAGAAGACGAGGAGATTTCAAAGAAATTGATTTACTTCCACTTAGGCCCCCTGAGCTATTTTTACTATCAAGGAAACCTTTCATAGTCAAACTTCTATCTGTGCTTTTATTTTTGATACTAGTCAAGCTGAAATCTTCTTCTTCCTCCTCTTCTTCTTCTTCGTCTTCTTCATGTACATCTTTATTCTCATCTTTACTTACTTGTGTATTATTTTGTTGCATAATGTTATTCAATATTTTAATATTGTTATTTTGCAATATACTTTTATCATCATTGTTGGAATCATCTTTATTGAGGTTACTGCTAAACTCGCTCGATTTTTTGCTGTTGTGTGCATATTGAGAATCATTAATGTCATTGTTTTCTGTATAGTTCTCTTTAGAATCAACATCAGTATAATGTGTTCCTTCTTTTTCATCATCTTCTTCTTCTTCCATTGTTGCTTCCATTAACGACGTATCTGAATCAATGTTTACTGTTTGATTTAGAGATTGACCTAAATCTGAAATTTCTATATTGGAGAAATCCATCTTGTTTACTTTTCTACTGCTTGATCTTGGGGGAGCTATTGAAGAGTCTTGTGAGGTGTTGTTTGTTAAGGTTGATGTATTCGCTAGATCTTTCCTGAATACAATATTTGATAACCCAAAGGAAGATGGTGATGTAGATATCTTTGAATGTGCAAAAGTTTCTTGAGTTGGATCTTTGTTTTCATTATTACTGGTTTTAACATTAGATAATATATCATTGAGTTCTTTTAGTGTGATATGTTTCAGTAACTCTGTTTTAAGGATGACTATCTGTTGTTTCAATATTTTGTTTTCTTTAATTAATGCTGGTTCATCAATTGATGAAGGTAAGTTGTCATTATTACCATTCATTGTATACGTAATATAAATATATATACTGTTTATTTTTGGTTTTTTTTTCCTTATCTACCAATCTGTTTTCTTGTTTAATGTTTATTAACAATGATAAATATAGATATATAAATATGCATTTATGCATATACGTAAATGAAATTATGCATCTATTTAATAAATAAATAAAAAGAAAACAATAAATAATTAAAAATTTTCTTACTCTTCATTGTTGTTTTTTTATTAATTTGAGTGCTGTTTATTTGAGTGTCACATTTTATTAATTGAGGGAAAGGGAGAAAGAGAGAGAGGAGGGGGAGGAGGAGGAAAGTAGAAAAAGAAGAAAATAAATGTTTCAATTTTTTTTTTTGTTTATTGTCACATGACTTTGTTCAGAAGATTTAATTAAAAGAAATAAAAAGGTCATGTGACTGTATCACGTTTTTTTAATTTTATTTTTTTTTTTAAATATCTTATAAACGTGACTCATATTTTCACATTTTTATTATTTTTTATTTGTTTTTAGCCTTTAATAAAAAATACCTACGGAATTTTTCTTATTTTGTTTTTTTATTCTTGTTTATTACTATTATTCTTTTAATAATAAAGAATTTAATTAACAAAAAAAACTAAAAATAAAAATTTTAAGAGTCAACAATTTAAAACTTACTAATATGATTAAATCTATTAAGACAATTTAATCATTAAAAGATAAATGATTAATCAAAATTAATTGGTGCCTGTTAATCATAATTACTTGATCCTTATATGAAGTTAATAACAAATAGTAAAAATTTTATTAATGTTGTTTAATAATTTAAAGAAGTATATATATATATACAAGTTTAGTTAAATGACTCAGACTTTTTTTTTTTTAAACATATCTATCACTGAATAATATTATAATATTATAAGTGTACATATATTCATAGAATAAAATAAAATGTATAACAAACCAAACAGTATCTATACTATTATAACAATGAGTGATAAACAAAAACCTAGTAACATAAAAGGCAATACTAAGGAGGAACCATTTGAGAACCCATTTGCCTCACAAGATTACATAACGTTCAAATCTCCTGCTAAATCATCAAAAGAACTGTTCAATGTAGAAGATAGTGACAGTTTAGTGATAATCAATTCAGATGATGTTCAAAATCAAAAACTCAATAAGCAAATATCAAAGATTGAAGTATTATTGAAGATTTTAAAGACTACAAATGGTAAGGACAAGTATGCCAAGCTTATCAAGTTCTTTATGGAACTTTCAGTACTTTTGATAAATAAAGACTACAGAATTTTAAATAGATTTATTAAAATCTTTTCATCAAATTCTAAAAGGGGCAACATTAATGCTGTCAGTCAAATAAATGATAGATTAATGGGATCTCCACATTTGTCTTTTGATCCATTCACTGCTATATTCAATCAGGGGGATTATGTTCAAAAGTCATCTTTATTAGGCAATCTAATTAAAGCCGTTCAGCAGAGTCTCTTTAAACCTGGATTTGTAGTAATTTTGCAGCACATTTCAAAATCTATGACCTTCTTTAGAAAGTCATTAAGCTTTGGTTATTCTCCCTTTGATATGATTGATCTTTATAAAGTAATTAGTGATAAATTAAAAACCATCAATACACTCAACAAGGAAACTCTCTTAAACATAAAGTTCAAAGAGTCTGACTTTGTGCTTGTTTTAGATTTTTACTACAACCTTGTCAATGATTTGAAATACTTGCACTTATTGAATATTTGGAACAACCCTTCATTTAAATCATCCTTGGACAAACATGATGCTAGAAGCTGGTACTACAAGATCATATACTCCTTGAAGAAAAAGTACTCAGAGTACTGTAAGATAAGTGAGGATATCTTGAAATTAGAGACAAAGAGATCTACTTTATTAGAACATAAAAACAATTTGATCAATCAACATGACGATATGGCACTTGTCGTTGCCTTGGATGAAATGTATGAGTCATTAAACTTAGTTAAATTAGATCTGTACAGATTGGGATGTGATTTTGCTGCTGATAGTATTGATGTTTTCAATCTAAATTTACCTAAAGGTTCCTATGCCTTCTTCAGCTTTATTTCTGCTTTCATCGGCTTCAAAAGATTATACAAAACCACTCAGCAAGAATGCTCCTAAGAGATGTATCTAAACTGCAATACACAATTTTGTTAATATGTATCCTTGTTATTTAATATATATAGTACATTCAAATAAAAAATTAATAGTTATTTATTAATTAAATTATTTAATCATTATTGTTCTTATCATTAGTTCATAATTTTACCACTGTTTTTTTTTATTGTTTTTTATTGTTTTTTTTTTCATATATATAAATTATTCCATGATTTTCTTCTCTATTGTTTATTTATTATAAAGAGTAGGTTTATACTTTTATTAATAATACAGATACATTACTAAAATCTATATATCTAACACAGTTACATTATTATCAAAAATTTAGTTATTAATTTAATTTAATATATACATATCATATCATTCAGAAAAAAGACAAAATTAGTTCTTGATTACCAATCACTTTCACCAGTGGCCTTTTTAAAGCAGTAGTCATTTCCATTACAACTAATAACACCATCCTTTAAAACCCATTTCCATTTGTTCTTAACTCTCACAACCTTTTCGTATTGGCATAAGATAATGTTACCGTTTTCTTCATTATTGTCATTTTGATCATCATCATCAGTGTTCAAATAGTCATCATCAGAATCGTCCAAATCTGAGTTGACCTCTTCATTGTCTAGTAATGCAGTTTGTTTGAGATTTTTTTGCTCCTTTTTTATTTGTTCCAGTCTTTTTATTTCATCCTCAGTGGTTTTGGCCTCCTCATTTAAGTTATCTTTGTTGCTTGAATCTTCATCTTTGGTTTCATCCTTTATAATCATTCCAGATTCCTCATTGTTATTTTCATGCTCGTCATCTAGATAGTAGTCATCATCATCATCACTTTGAAAGGAAAACTTGGCTACAGCCTTGGATTCAACTAACTTCTTCTTCCATAACTTCTCCAGCTCCTGAAGGGTTTCTTCATCTACACCATGGTCTTCAAATAAAGGTTTGACATCTTCTATAGTTTGCTGGATAACATTCTCGTACAATTTTGCCACTTGTACTGTGGCATTAGGTATATGTTTTGTGTTTGATGAAACTGTTTCAGTAGCAGGTTCAGGAATTTTTTCCTCTACTTGTGGTTGAGCCCCAATTTCTTCAGAAGACATTGTTTAATCTATACTATATTCTATTATTTATATATATATATATATATATATTTTAAAGATTCCTTTCTTTATTTATTTAATATGTATAGATATTATTTATAAAAAAAATACTAATATCTACTTTATCCGTTATATTTACAATTAATAGATTCTATGTTCCCCTAGGTTAAATAAAATCAATCTTTTTAATAATAATAATAATAAATAATTTATATGCAGTACAAACCAATGGTTAACACTTCTTAATATTATTACTATTTTTTGTTTTATTTTGGTTTCTAAGAGTTGTATAACTATAATCTCAGTGATTGTGTATCGAGAGATTATAATCAATAATATTTTGAAAAAAGAGTGGGTTTAATCTGTTATTTGTTAAGAGTAATAAAGACTTAGAACTCTTTTGTTCTCTTTAGTTAAAACAGATAATGATAAAAAAAAAAAATTTTCTTATTTTAGTTTACATGAAATGAGTTTTTAACTTAATATTTTAAAAAAAATTTATTTAGTTTTAATGGTCATGTGATATGCACGTGTCTGTTTAATATTTTGAATAATTAAATTATTGGCACGTGATAAAATGTCAAATAGATTTAAAAAAAAAAAAATAAAATCAATTTTTTTTGGAAAAAAACTTTAACTACTAGTATTATTTTAATTTTAACCCCTTGTTTTTACCTAATTAGGAAAAACTACACGTATTTATTATAAATATATAATTTTTTTTTAATTGTTATGATAGTAAACAAATAAATAAAATAAAAAAAATTTAATCATTAAGGTTTTAACGTGCATCTCATAAAAAATTAAACTAAAAACAGTTGAAGTCTAATTAATTAATGCTTGATATCTACCCTATATGTACATGATTAAAACAGATACAAAAAGGCATTTGTTATGAAAATCAAAAAAACTTAAAACAGTTGTCAAACCAAGGAATCTTTTTTTCTTAATATATAAAATAAAACACCAGGTCACTATGGAGAATAAAGAAACAAGTGATAGCTCACATAAAAAGAGGGATGGCAACAGGAATGTATCTCCTGAAAAGAAAGGAAATACCTCATTCAACACAAGCTTAAACAAAATCAATACACATGGACTACTTTTGAACAAAATCGTCTTTTCACCTCCTAAGGATGAAGACCATTACAGGGAAATCTCATTTAACGATGCTGTGAACAGCAGTATTCACGCTAGTAATGAAGAGAGTGTGATTCCTGTTCAGCATAACAATAAACTCATTAGATCAGGTCAGCCTATTGCCCATACAGAACGCTACAATCAAGAATCTAATGAAGAATATGGGGTTCTTGAAGATATTGAAAATAATTCAGTCGTAAAGGATGACGAATTTACAGCAGATCAAAAATTTGCCCCAATAATGAAATTAAACAACTCAGGGAAATTGACTTTCTTTACAAAGCTACAGCAAGTTCAGCCATCCTTGGTTCCTGCTGCTTCCATCACAGGAAAAGTTCAATTCAAACCATTGAGCAACAATACACAATTATCGATGATGAAAGAAAAGGAAGATGACGATGACATTCTTTCATCTCCGATCATAAAAGAGCCCTCTCATAAACTATATGGGCCAGATTCTACTTCAATAAATGAAACGTCTCGAGCTCTGAAAAGAAAGGCTATAATAATGGAAGATAGTGACGACTCTTTACAAAATGAAAATGTTTCCCATCACTCCATTCAACTGGGAGGCGGAATTAATAAGCTTAATATAAACATCAACATGAGTGACTCTGAGAGTGAGGGTAGAAACGATAATAACAATTTTGGTCACTCTCTTAACAAGAATCACAGCAGTAACAACATATTATGGAATGAAAGAGATGATTTTGGTCAGGCTAAAAGCAAATATACTTACAATGATGGTGATATCTCATTGGATGCTGTTGTTAGAGGAAACTCAATCAATGATAACAAGCTTGCCTCGTCACCTGATAAAAGGGCAACGGATGCCTTTGAAGGTAACAACAAAAAAATAGATTCTCCTTTAAAAAACATATCAATTAACTTAAATGATAGTTCAGTTCTTTCAAATAATAACCTTTCTGCTAATAAAAACAGTAGTCTTTCATATAAAAAGCTAACCAGTGCTCAAAATGTCTCACTATTGGACAGAAATAGCTCTAAGTTCTTGAGACTTTCCCCTAGTGGGATCAGTAACTCCAACTCTAATGATAAGGAAAATAGAATCACTGTTCCTAGTTCTCCATCGATCTTATCATCCAGAAAGAAACTCAAATCATTACCAAAATTGCCACCGACACATATTGCCTCACCTATGTTAAACGTTAAAATGATGTCACCAAGCGAAGATAAAAATGGTAACAAAAATGAAAATGCATCTCCTTATGGCTTCTCTCCTGTAAGGAAAAATGTTATGAACAATCAAGATGCCAGTAGTAATAAGATAACAAAAAACAAATCAAATCAACAATCACCTGCTTTCAGATCAAATGGAAATAAAAATATTGCATTGTCGCATATAATAAACAATCAAAAAAATGATTTAAGCAACCTTATGAAATTGGTATCTAATATTCAAACAAACATGACAAGTTTAGTTAATGTTTCAGAAAGTGCTGATTTTTCTGTGAATAATGAAGAGTTTGAAAAGTTACAAAGAGATTATTCAGAGGCTATGAATGTGAATGAAATGATAAGCACAAGAAATAAAAATCTTGAGCAAGAAGTCATATCATTGAAATCAAATGTTGATGAAAGTAATAAGAAGATTGAAAAACTAGAAGATCAATTATTTTCTAAAGATCAGAGGGATGTAGAGTTACAAAATAATTTCAAACATTCCATTGTAGAAAAAGAACAGGAAATTGCTGCATTAAAAGAAGAAATTAAGCAATTAAAAAAAGAAAAAGAGATCAATTCTAGTAAATCACTCAAAGAAGCGGAAGCATTAAAAGAACAGATTTCAAATTTGAATTTAGAAGTTACAGCTCTCAAAACTAAAATATCTGAAAACGAATCATTAATTGAAAAGTTGAAGAAGGACATTAAAATAATGGATAATGAAAAGGAAGAGAGTCTATCAAAGCTCAGCAGTGACCTTTATGAGCAGTATTCCAAAAAACATGAAAACAAATTGAATACCATGAAACAATCATATGTACAGGCTATGAATTCCTTGAAGAAGGTTGTGCATTCACTGCGAGATGAACTCTCTAAAAAGAATGAAGAAATTTCAAAACTCAAGTCTTCTTCTGCCTCTGACTTCAGAAGGGGTGCCGGTTATCACAGATGATATGAAATATGTTTATATATATAATTTTTATTAGCTGAGTGATATTTCTTGTTGAGTTTTCAATTTCCCAGAGGAATTTGATTTTTTTAATTTGTTTATTTAATTTCTTTTTTTATATAGATATATATGTACATTATGATTTAGGTTCAAGTTAATTACCATTTTTTAAAAAACTACGATAGATGTAAAACTTACAAAAAAAACAAAACAATGTTGTAATATAATAACATTTTATTAATATATGTATATTTAATGGTGTTGCCAAAAAGCGTTTTATATAATTTGGTGACACTATGATTTCTTTATTTTACTTTTAAATTATTACTCGTCATCGCTCTCACTATCTTCAGCATCATCGGCATCGTTGACTTCATCTTCTTCTTCTTCTTCTTCCTCATCTTCGCTTTCTTTGTTCTTATCTTCTTCTTCAAGGGCTTCGAGGAGCATCTTTTCCTTTTCGGCTCTTATATCCCTTTCAATGGAAACATACTTTCCTAAAGGTGTATTCTTCCAATCCAAATCACTTAAAAACTTAACAAGCTCGGTCTTGTTGGATGGAGAAAACTCAACATCGTCTCTTTTATCTTCAATAAAGACATTGTTTTCAGTGACCTTTTCCAGCAAGATTCCCAATTTCTTGTTAAACTTAGGGTTGAAGTTTCTGTTGACTTTTATGAATCTCTTTAGGGAAATTATGATTGGAGTGGATAATTCAGGGAATGAGCAACTTTTTGAGAAACAATTCAAGAATTCACTCAAACATTCAATGAATTGCTCAATTACTCCATCTTGATAAGTTTTAGACTTTAAATACTGAGCATTACACTTGATATTCGTTTGGAAATCAAATGGTTCTAGCTTCTTATCCTCTTTCTTTATTTGTTTTTTGAATATGTTGCTGTTTAATATCTCTTGCAATAATGGGTATACAGGAATGTAAACTTTGGTGGATTGGATGATTCTGTTAAGAGATTTGATCAAGTAAAATCTTAATGGATAGAACTGAGCTGTTGGAATCAACTTGATAGTACCAATAGTTATTTGAATCAATGGGTAAATCAATTCCTTTAATGAAGAATTCACTTCAACCAATACTTCAGAGTGACAAGAGTTCGATAGGAATCTGGACCAGAAATCTAAAGAGTGTACAAATTGCCAGTTGTAAACAATCTTGTAAGCATTAGCAGGGTCGATTTTGCTTTTAGAGTTGTTATTGGTTTGTGCATTGATGGAGTTTCTCAAGTGAATTGCAAGCTGTCTTAGATACTCAAATCCTAATTGGTATGCTAAATTGTGGTCAAGTAAAAATATTTCAGTCATGGAATTTTTTTGGAAATTAACCAAATTGATGGTTCTTAGGTTATTGTTACTGTTGGTAGCACAGTTTTTGATAAAGGAGGAGTAAAGATTCTTCAATAAGTTTTCCATCATAATGGTCTTTTTGAATTCCTTACAAGATTCAATCAAAAAGGCAAATAATGTGATTTGTATTTCTAAATGCTTTGTAGTGGCCCAGTTTTCAATAACGGCAGCAACCAACTTCTTCAAAGTTCTTCTATGAGAAAGGAAAAATGGCAATAATAAAGATGTGGAATGCAAAACCAAAGTGGCCATTTTCATATCAGATCCAATATCTTGAATCATTGTTATCAAGTTAGCAGCGTGGTGTTTTAGTACATTGGCGATTTTGGAACTTGTCTTTGGATTTAATATTCTAGTGGTTTGGTTTTGACCAGATTTCTTTATAGTATAAGGTTCCAATTTTTCAATAACAACAGAAGGCATTTCTTTCAAAGTCAAGTGCATCAACAAAGAAAAGGCTCTTTCATCAGTGATAGTGTATTTTAAATCATTGATTACGTCTTCGTTGTTCATGTTTATGGAAGCTTTGAAAGCAGTGATGATCTGTTTAATCAACTTCAAGTTAGGGTTTTTCTTAGAGATGTTTTTTAAAGATTTAGACCAAGTGGCAACCATTTTGTAGGTGACTTCTATTTTGTCTCCAGATAAAAGTTCTTCAGAGTTGGAGGCATTTTTGACAGCAGAACTGTCCTTGTCATTGTTCTCTTCATCTTCGTCTAGTTCGTCTTCACTGCCGCTGAATTGTTCCATTGGGTTGTCATTGAACTCCAATAGATCTTTATCGTTATCTTCCAAATACTTGTAAAACTCAGGATCGTTTTCTTTTAAATCATCCAAGTCCAAATCTTCATCCTCTTCTGAGGAAGAAGAAGATTCATTTTCTTTGTTCTTTTTAGGAATGCTTTTCTTCAATTCCTTTGGAATATCAGCTTCACTGTTGTTGTTGAAGAAATCAGAAAGCTTTTCATCATTGACTTTGCTTCTTTTTGTGATTTCCTTTTCTCTTGACTCTAATTGACCTTCCTTTGTCTTTTTGAACTCATCTTCTTGAATTTGTTCTAAAGTCTTGACCTTGTTTAAAGCTTTGCTTTTTGTATAGTTGTTACCCCTTCTCTTTAGGAATTTTTCATTTTCTTTCTTCTTTGTCTTTTCAGAATCTAACTTCTTGGTTAATTTCTTAGAAGCAATGAACTTTTTAGTTGCTTTGCTTGCTTTAGCCATTTTCTTTTTTTTTTATACAGAGTATATTAAGTTACAGGTTTTCTATTTATTTGTTTTTGTTTAATTATCTAGTTTAAATCTTTTGAATATAATTATCTGTCTAATCATTAAAGGAATATTTGAAACTAAAAAGAAATAAGAGATTGTCCTTCTTTATTTTGACAATTATTTATTAAATATATTGAAACTCCATTAATCTTTATTATTAACGATTTAATATAAACTATTTTATTATATCAATAGTAATAATAATATAATATGTCTGTGTTTGATAGTAGTTAAAAAATTACATATATTAAGAAATAGAAAGCAATGTTCTTAATTAGTATTTATTTAAGAAGTGATCTTTTTCTTTTCTTTTTTTCTAATTATATTTAATTATATGTATATATGAGGAAATGTTACTTACAATTCTCTTTCAACTAATTTCTTTTTTTCCTAATAAATAAAGACTGAAACAAAGTGTTTCCTTTTTAGGAAAGTTGTAATTAATTTGAATTATTTCTTTTTTTATTTTTTTTTTTCATTTTTTTTTCTATACATACAACAGTCTTATCACGTGTCTATAAATCTTAGTATTTTTAATTTTTATAGATACAACAATTATATCACGTGTCTTATAATCTTACATTTTTATTTTGAAAAAATAAACGTATCACGTGTCATTTATTTAATATAATATTGCACGTGTTTTTAATATGTTTTTATTTAATTTTTTTTATGTTTTTTACATCTAGTTATCTATTTTTTTTTTATTTGTTTTTTTTTTTTCTTATATCTCGTAACACTATAGTAACAAGTAAATATGATAACATAGAACAAAAGATAATAAAACTTAATAAAAAAAAAATAAGATGTGTAATAATACTAGTAGAAACTTTTTATTTTTTTTTTTTTTTTCATAATTAATTAATTGTTTTTTTTTTTTTTTTTTAATAT
>JAJMDK010000104.1:0-30898 GCA_030573515.1 Hanseniaspora jakobsenii
TAAGAATCGAGATTCAATATTCATTTGATTCATCAAAAGTCTTAAGTAATGCTGAACACCTAGCTGGTTGGTAATAATGATACCCTCACCATGAGTGTCATATCTTGGTCTTCCTGCTCTACCAAGCATTTGAAGCATATCTTGTATAGACAGTTTAACCCATTTGTTTAAAGGTGGAGAGTAAATATCAGTCCCTTTGATAATTACAGTGTGAGCAGGCAAATTAACACCCCAAGAGATGGTTTTAGTAGAGACTAAGAGTTTGATAACCCCATCGGCAAATAAATCTTCAGACTGAGATCTGTCCTTTCTTGAGAGTCCCGCGTGATGTATAGCTATACCATCTTTTATTAATTTAGAAAGTTCAGAGTTTTCACAATTTTCTGATTCAGCTTTTAAAATGTTTCTTATAGCTGGATCTTTTAGTTCTTTATCCTTTTTCCACTTTTTCATTGAATCATCTTTATCAAGATTTTCTAGCAAGTAATTGGCTGTTTGTATTGTGTCCTTTCTTGAATGTACAAATACAATGACTTGAAAGTCTTGTTTTAAATGTTCAGCTACTTTATCATAGCACGCCTTGTTTATATTAATCAATTCCTTAACTGGATTTTGATGTGATTGTTTAACAGCAATAAATTCTTGCTTTAAAGGGCATGGTCTATAATCAGGAGTAAAGTAGAAAAGTCCCTTTTTTTCGTCCACTTTGAGAAATTTAGCAACATCTTTGTAGTTTGGTAAAGTGGCAGATAGTGCAACAATTCTGGAATTATTGTTTAACATTCTCATTGAGATTGTTTCAATAATAGGACCTCTTTCCTCATGCAACAAATGCACTTCATCTAAAATCATTAGCTCGCAATATGATACTAGTTTTTTGTTATGAAATTTTCTGCTGATAATGTCCCATTTTTCAGGAGTGGAAACTATAATGTTTCCTGACATCAACTCGTGTCTGCTAGTTTCACTATCACCAGTGAGCTCTACGACTTTAATACCATATGGGCTTAATCTTCTTTGAAATTCGATGACTTGTTCTTGAACTAAAGCTCTTAAAGGAGCTATGTAAACACATTTGAAATTTTTAGCCCTATCCAGTAAATTCAAAGTATCCTTTGGTGAATCTTTTGTATTATTTTCAGTAAATAAGTTTCCCTTTTCATTCACATATTTGGATAATACCTGTAGAATAGATAACAATGCAATGTTTGTTTTACCTGCACCAGTAGGGGCACAAACTAAGATGTTTTCAGATGTATGAAATACACTTGGATAAACCTCAGATTGGATTCTGTTTAAAGCTGTTGTTTCGCCTCTAGGAAATGCCCTTTGTGCCCATACGGGAAGACTAGCTATAGATATAAGATTGAATGAAGACTTTAATTTTTCCGGAGCAGGTATATGCAACTCTGTATAGTTTTCTTTGCTCACTTTATAAGAGTTTTCAGGAAGTTCCATTACTTTAGTTTTATCTTTTGACAAAATTGATGAGTCCAGAATTTCATCATCATCTAAGGGCAAAATATACTTTTCAATTTTTAATAATTTTTTAGTCCTTTTAGATTTGGAGGTAGTTGCTTCAACAAGTTTTCTTTTTTTTCCATTTGCAATATTCTCGTCAACTAATGGTATTATATCAAGTAATTGTTTATCCTTTATCTCTTTAATAATGGTAGCTTTGTCTTCTTCAGATGTTGCAATGTTGTACTGCAAACCGTATGATATCAGGTTTTTATGCTTTAATAGTCTGGGAATGCCTCGAAGTTTGGTGACATTGATAATTTTATGAAGTGATTTTGAGCATTCATCTAAGTCATCAAATTCCAAAACAGATGATAGTATCTTTTCAAACAATGGCTCAGCTTTGTCAATATGAAACAAGGAAGTAATAAAATCAGTAACATTGTTTATGTTTATATCATCTATGGTTGATGGTAATTCAGCAATCTCTTCTTCTGCTTCTTCGCCGTTTTCTTCGCTTGATGAAATAAAATCATTTAAGTCGTTTCCTACATCTTCATCCAATAAAATATTCTTCGAATAAATTTTATTGCCTTGCTCATCTTGAATACTGGCATCATCAAACCCATCATCATCAGACAAATTGTAGAGATCTTTTTGAATATTATTATCAAAGGTTTTATCATTGGATTCCCCTGTTTTTTTGTTGTAGTCAGTTAGGTAGTTACATAATTGGAGCAGTTGGGCGTATTTATCAAAGGCTGTTTTATTCTGTGGATTAAATTTAATATTGAGCTGATCATCTAGTTCATTTAGTTTGTCAATAACGTTATCATTTAAAATTATCTGTAGAATTTGATCAAGTACTACTTGTGTTGAATTATTTGTAACTGTGTTGAAGATATCGTCGTTCGATACCAAAAAATGTAATAACATATCATAATAATCTTCATTCTCCTTATCAGAAGGTTTGTACTGTAGATTGTAAGTAATCATTGGTAGTTTAGTGATTAGCAAATAGAAACAAAAAAGATTGTTGATTGTCTATAAGTCCAATGTATACAGAATCTGTTTTTATACTTTATATTTTCGATCGGTCTAATGGGTTAAGGTTTTTTTTAATTAGTGTTTGTTTTAAAAAAATGGCAAGTTTCTACTTAGTTATTATTATAATAATGACAATGATGATTTTAATTTTAATTTTTATGAAAACAAGAAAAAAAAATAAATCCATAATTATTACAACTAGAAAAATTCAGTTTACTATTATTATTTTTTTAAATAAAGGTCATGTGCCAAAGACGAAGTGTTCTATAATAATAACCTAAATCATATATATCATACACCAAAAGTTGTAATCAAGTTTTAATCAAGTTGTTGATTCTTTCAATATTTGTTTGATTAAACTATAAGAAATAAGACTCATTATTTTTATACACCCTGAGCAAAAAACAAAACATTTTAAGGAGACATCATAGGAAAACACTAATAACTAAAAAAAAAGTCGATTTTTTTTTTTAAACTTTTTTGAATACCTAGAATGAACCATGTTGAAAATGACGAGGGAGTATTATTCGATAAAAAGTATGCCCCTGAGGAGTTATCAGAAGTATGCATGAACCCAGGTAAGATCAAAGAAATTAAGAAAACAATAATTGATGATTTGATTAAGACAGATAACATAAATGTACTACTTCTTTCCGGACCTTCAGGAACGTCTAAAACCACTAGTGTTAAGCTAATAATCAAGGAGTATCTTTCACAGAATAAGATTAAAAGCTATGGGATCAGTGATTTCTCTCAGAGTCGAGATATGTATGAGGACATGTTTATAGAATTTGATCCATTGGACAAAAGCACAGATATAGATAGATTTCTAAAGGATTGCAAGATGTTCAAACGACATAGCGGATATATGAAATTTGTAATTATAAAACATTTGCCCAACATCTACTATGATAAAACACATGAACTGTTTAAAAGCAGTATTGTGAAATGGCTTGATAATAATGAAGGGCTGAATTTACCACCTTTGATTATAATAATAAGTGAGTGTGACATTCCCGAATCGCAGGATTTGTTTTTGAATGGAAACAGTTATAGGGGTAATAACTTTGATATAAGAAATCATTATATTTGTGAGACTATTTTAGGAAATGCGATTTTGAAACATGAAAGATTAAAGAGAATAAAAGTGAACAAGATTGCAAAAAGTTACTTGAAAAGGACTCTTACAAAAATCTTGAACAATGAATTAAGTCAAAGGAAAATTAATAAAGTTAAGTATAAAGGATTTTTCACTGATCTCGTGGAGAGATTGTCAACCCTTGGAGACTTGCCATCTGCCTTTGTACAATTACAGCAGTCTATAGAGTACTTTGTACTGAGCGGTGATAAAACAGTTAATTATAGCAATAATAACAATAATAATACGGAAAGATTAAAATATATAGAGGATATGAGCAAGAGTATAATTGCAACTAAGGACACAGGACTAGATATGTTTCATGCGATGGGGAAGGTGATTTACGGAAGCACTGAGACAAACGATAATGAAAAGTTAATTCAGCATTTATCAAGGGATTATCAACAATACAGGGATAATGTGTTCAAATCTTCCCTTATGGAAAACATCCACATCACTTGTGATTCTCTGGAAAACTATAGCGAGATCATGGATATGTTCTCCCTGGGGGAGTTGATGGTTGATGATATAGGAACAGAAGTATACCTCCGACACTTACGGTTTGTACTATCTAGAACCAATATGAATGACAATAACGCGTTATTAGGTGATAGTTATAGTGATTCCCCTAATGGCATTAATACCGACATTAGTGAAAAAAGTAATAAAAGAAAGGATAAAAATGACATCACGAAAAGTTCATTAACTAAGGGGAATATCAACTATCCACAGAGATTGAAGTTTACTTGTTTATTTAAAGTCAACAATCTTAAGAGAACAACCATGGAAGAAATAAGTGATTTCAGTAAAATTGATTTTGCAATCACGAACAATAACAAATCATTAAGGGATATCATGCTGTATCATGGAGAAATGGAGCCTACCTTAAGAAGGGGCTACTACAACAACTATCGTTCCTGGAGGGAGTACAAGAAATCCATAGGGAGATTTGAAAGGGACGTATACACAAGGGATATAGGCTCACTAATAAATCCAGAATGGACATACTTTGAAAAGCCAGGCGGGGAATATGGTGTGTTTAGCAAATTCAAGGATATTGTGTGTGATTTTAATGATAATAACAATAGTAAAACAGGAATTTCTACAGTAAATACTTCTGTTAAGGGTGCAGTGACGGGAATTGATATAGACTCTATAGACATATCTAGTCAATCACACAGAATACATGAAGGAAATAATGAGGGAAGGGTCAGTAAGAAAGGAAAATATGATATCTATTTACGATTTGAAAAGAACAAAAAACAAGAAAAAAATTTCTTTGATATGGATCAAGGTGATTTCATATATGATGAGAAGATTGATGATTTTGATATAGAGACAGACTCTGAGAGTGATTTTGTTAATGTAGAGGAAATGGATTTAAATAAAGAAATAGAAAAATACAATGAACAAACAACCAGTGATGGATCTGATGATGAATTGTTTGAACGGGTATCTCAAAGAATAGCCCTTAATAATGTTCATTGCAGCAACAATGGCTCTATTAATTCTATAAAAAGAAGAAAATTAAACAACAATTGTGATGATGGTGATAAGACTAATAATAACAATACAGACATTGTCAATAATTTGAACTTAACTAGTATTAATCATGATGATAAAGAAAAACAAAAAGAAACTGATTCTCTTGGAGATGATAGTTATGATTCAGACGAGGAACTTTTCATGCTCACATCGCAACATTTGCAACAGAAAAAAAAATGACCACCACCAAGGGGGGGGGACCATCAACAAAAAAAACGATTATAATGTGATAAATATATATTTACAAATAAGTATACAAGGAATAAAGATAAAAAAAGAAAATGAGATAAATCAAAGTAGAAGGATAGATATTGATTACAGTACTATTACTAAAAGGTTGATGCTACTATGCTAGGTTAAACCCTTTTTCAAACATATTAATTGAACTTCACTTCTATATATATATATATATATAGAAAGGTTAGCACTCATTTAATATATCAAGTTTTTAATACTATTGTTAAATTATTTACTTATTTATCTCAATATATATACATACATATACATAAAGATCTATTTTATTTATTTATTTATTATTATTTTAAATTGTTAGAGAAAAAAAAAGAAAAGGGACTAATTTAGGAAGCCAAGGCTTGAGAGAAGAACTCAGGATCTTCCTCCAAACTTTCCTTGATTATATCCAAACCTCCAACCAGTTCTCCGTTAATGTAGAGTTGTGGAAAAGTAGGCCAGTCTGAAAACTTCTTCAATCCTTGTCTTACAGTGTCATCCTTTAAAATATCAAAGAATCCAAATCTGACTTGATGTTCCCTTAGAATTCCTACCATTTGTCTGGAAAAACCACACTTAGGTTCAGATGGAGTTCCCTTCATGAAAAGCATCACAGGAGCCGCAGAGGTTAGTTGTGTTAGTCTTTGGTGTAGTTGTTCTTCACTTTCTTCTTCTTCTTCATCATCATCTTCTCCATTTGCTGCTACTTGGTTTACATTAGCATTTGAAGATTGTCCTGCTTCTCTTAGTTCTTTAGCTGTTAGATTTTGTTTTTGGTTTGATGATTCATTTGAGGTAAATTGAGAGAATGCATGGATGAAGTCGTTTTTATCAGAGGAGGAAATAGTCTTTACAACATCGCCGTTTTTAATGAAAATAAACGCAGGCACAGACTCAATTTCAAACAATTCAGCCAAATCACCCTGTTCATCAGCATCGATTTTCAAAAATAACGCATCCTTGATGTCATCACTGCTGGCCTCAAAGACCTCACTAGTTTCTTTACAGTTTGTGGCCCAAGAGGCATAGAAGTATAGACACTTTAGTTTTTCAGGTTCATTGGTTGTTAAGTGTGTGAATTGATCAGTAGAGTTAATTGTAATTACAGCCATTATTGAAAATATAAAGTTTATGGTAATATGTTTAAAAAATTTATATAATGGATTAAGATGATTTGAAAAGAATAAATTTATGATATTATTTGATAAACAGATGTTGGTAGGGAGTATTTTATATGTTATTTTTATATGATTATAAGAAATAATAACAATAACAAAGATCTTTGTAATGACATTAGTTGTTGTAATAATAAAAAAAAATTTTATACTACATTACTATAACAAATACAAGTTAGTAGAGTAATCAGTTTTTAGGTAATTTTAAACCTTATATTAAACATAGAGATATATAATAAAAAAAAAAAGTGTGTGTGTATGAAAAAATAAATAATTAATAGTAATAATCAGAGAGAAAGAGAGTAAATAAAAAAAAATTGAAAAGTAATAAGAAAATAGGTCCATCGGAGATTCGAACTCCGGTTATTCGGATATTCATATCATGTGATCAGAACCGAAGGTGATAACCACTACACTAATAGACCTTTCTTAAAACTAAACAACTTAACTAATGCTTAGTAAAATTATAAATAGTGTTAATTATTATTATTATCTTTATTAAAATATTATTTATATATCATAAATATATCTATAACTAATTTACTAGATTAACTAATTATATAGTTTATATATAGTTTATGTTATATATATATAGTTTATGTTATATATATATAGTTTATGTTATATATATATAGTTTATGTTATATATATATAGATAAATAGTAATAGTAGTATTAGTATTAGTATTAGTATTAGTAGTAGTAGTAGTAGTATGTATATATATAGTGTAATAGTCTTATATCCGATGTACCTTTAAAAAACAAATGTGTATATAGTATAGTATAGTATAGTATAGTATAATAGTATAATATATTTAGTTATTAGTAGTAAGTAGTATGTAGTAAGTACTAGTAATTATTTTAAACACTTAAGATATATAGCTTTATGTAAGTATATAATATATATAGTAGTAACTAATAATAACTTATAATATTATTTACCTATATTATTTTAATGATATGTATATTGTATATAGTGTATACTAGAAGTATGTATGTGTGTGTTATATATATAAATATAAATATGTCCTTTAAAAAAAATAAACAAAATAAACAAAATAAACAACAAAACAAATCAAAATAAACAAATCATTATAAAATCATATTTTTTCTATTTTTTATGATATTTTTCTAAACATATTATAACTGTTATAATTTTATTTTGTTATGTTATTATCTGTAAAAAGTGTAAAATATTTATTTTTATATGTAAAAAATTTAAAGGAGAGAGAAAATTTTTTTTATTTTTTATAAAACACATAAACACACACACACTTAAAATTATTATTATTATTATTATAGATAAAAATATATAAATTATTAATAATAACAACAACAATTATCTATTACAACTAAATATATATATATATATATATATATTTTAATACATTTACTAATAAATAAATAATATAAAAACCAAGAACATCCCCTACTATTATTATAAAAATAAAAAAATAAAATTATGTCTGAAACTAGAGAAAACTATGTGTTTTTAGCTAAATTAGCTGAACAAGCTGAAAGATATGAAGAAATGGTTGATAACATGAAAAAGGTAGCTTCTACTACTTCTGAAGGTAAAGAATTAACTGTTGAAGAAAGAAACTTGTTATCTGTAGCTTACAAGAATGTCATTGGTGCTAGAAGAGCCTCTTGGAGAATTGTTTCTAGTATTGAACAAAAGGAAGAACAAAAATTAGAACAATTTTTGCAACAACAACAACAACAACAAGACTTAGATAACAACAACAATAATAATAGTATTAGTACAAGTAATAACAGTATAGAAGATGAAGATAAAAAACAAGTTGCTTTGATTTCTGAATATAGAAGTAAAATTGAAACTGAATTAGCTCAAATCTGTGCTGATATTTTAGATGTTTTAGACTCTCATTTGATTCCTTCTGCTAGTTCTGGTGAATCTCAAGTCTTTTACTACAAAATGAAAGGTGATTACCACAGATACTTGGCTGAATTCTCCTCTGGTGACGTTAAAAAGAAAACCACTGAAGATTCCTTAAGTGCTTACGAAAAGGCCAGTGAAATCGCCACTGCCCAATTACCTCCTACCCACCCTATAAGATTAGGTTTAGCCCTTAACTTTTCTGTTTTCTACTACGAAATCCAAAACAGCCCTGAAAAGGCTTGCCACTTGGCCAAACAAGCCTTTGATGACGCCATTGCTGAACTAGATACCTTATCTGAAGAAAGCTACAAGGACTCCACCTTGATCATGCAACTTCTAAGAGATAACCTAACCTTATGGACCAGTGATATGGCTGATGGCGCTGATGAAGAATAAATTTTTATTAAAAAAGAAAAAAAATGAAAATGAAAATGATGATAATAATTTCATAAACTTTTTTTTTTTTAATTATTTTCTCTTTTAAACCTATTATCTTCCTTCAATTCGTTTTCATTTTATTATTTATTAAATCCTTTTTTTGCCTTTATTTAACAGGCTAACAAAAGATTTATATAATAAGAAAAGAGAGGATGAAAATAGATTTTAAAGAACTGAAAAGAAAAAGTAACGTTATTAATATATATTTATATATATGAATCAAAAATAAAATAAAATAAACTATAACTATTATTACATATAATCAAGACTTATCTATCTACCTATATATGTATAACAATGTTGTGAGATATTTGATATATATATGCTTTTATGATAGACAATGTATACGTCCAATTCATAATTTATTTTGTATGTTTTTTTAACTTGTTACTTGTTACTTCTTTTTTGTATCTTGATTTTTAGAAATATTATCCCCCCTCCCCACTTTAACCCATTTTACTCCATACGATTCTTTTCTTCACTTTTCTTTACTACATTAATAGATATTCATAAACATATACATAGATAGATAGATACAAGAATGTCAATAACATAAGAACATTTGATTTACATTTACATTTACATCTTTAAAATAGAGTAATTAAAGATATTCAGAGAGATTTAAAGATATTCAAGAGAGATATAGAGAAATACAAAACCTATTATACTATTATTTGTATGAATATGGACATTGACAGTGTTCATATATTATATTTATAGTGATGTAATATTATACTCTCTCTATTACAGTATATAAACATATCTATATGGATAGAAATATTCCTATAATTCAATTTAATTTTTAATTTTTAACGTATAAGTATATAATTAGTGATTTCATAAATTAATTATAGTAATAAAGACACTCAATATTTAAATATATAATTACCCCTCTCTCTCTCTCTCTCTTTTTATATATTTACCTTTTTTATTTTATTTTGTTTTATGTTATATATCCGAAAGAGTAACAATATCCGGATAATAATATTTAACTAATATTACTATAATAAAAATAAAAAATAAAAAAGAAGTAATTATCTATTTTTATTATTATAGTCACGCTTATCTTCTAAAACAACTAAAAAACTAGAAAAGAATTATTTATATCTATATCTATAGCCAAGAATTATACAATAAAGATATATATCTATATATAGAGAAAATAAAGAACATGTATGAATTAAATATAACTGTACATGAACCCAGTTTCTTTCACTTCCTTCTCTTTAATACTCACATGTGAAAATCTCTTCTTTTTCTTCTTCATATCTTTATCTTTATTATCATTATCAATATCAACATTATCAACATCTAAAGATAGAGAAACCTTTTGATGTCCAAAGAGTCTGCTGGTTGTTTGGACATTGTTGCTTGTTAACTTATAGTCATTGAGTACATCCAATCCAAAATCAGTATTGAAGAACTCATCATCATCATCCTCTTCTTCTTCTTCTTCTTTTTTCTCCTCTTCTTCCTCTTCCTCTTCTTTTATCTTTATTTCTTCTTCTCCTATTACTTCTCCTACTTCTTCTTCTTGTTCATCATTTTTGTCTTCATACAATATTGGTGTTTCCTTTAAAAGCTTGATTGTGTTTGCACTTCCCATGATTCTTGGGCTGTAAACACTGCTGCTTCCACTCTGTATCATTTCCATATTGTAATTGTTGATATTGTTATTATGATTAGTAGTGGTTGAAGTAGTAGCAGTGCTGATGGTGTTTGTTAAATCTGCACTCTCGTCATAGCCTAGGTGTATATCAATGTCTCTTGATTTTGTTATCTCTCTTGACACCTCTTCTTTATCTCCTATTTCAACTTTTTCTTCCTTTTCTATTTCTTCTTCTTTTTCTTCCTCATCATAATCATAAAAATAACTGTCCTGGCCAAAACATAAGTCATTCTCCAAACATAACAACTCTAATAACTCCATGTAACTGTCAATCTCATAGTACTCACTGCTTTCATTACTTAGTTCCTTTTCATAATCTACATTCAAGTATCCCACATGTACTTTTTTAACATGCTTCTTTTCCTCTTCCTCTTCCTCTTCTTCTTTTACTTGTTGTTGTTGTTGATTAATCTCTTCATTTAATTCATCTGATTCCTTGATGGTTGTGTGAATAACCCCCTCACTGTATGAATTCCTTGTGTTTGTTAAGATGGATGACAGGTGACTTTTAACTATATTATTTCTATGTGTATATGGGATAAAGCTGTCTGGACTGTTATAAAAATCAAAAAACAAACAGTTGTTTTCTCGATCCATTGCAGTGTTGCTGATGATCAACACATCGTTTTTGATTTTACTCTTATTATCTAAACTTGTGCCATTGCTATTACTACTATTGTTATTATTGAGATTATTATTATCATTTACATTTACATTTACTCCATCTTTGTTCTCTAAGGATAAAAGATATTTCTGTACGATCCGGTTATAGTTGTGTTTGTCCAGGAGTTTTCCTCTGATTTGGGAAAATTTGATAATCCCACACAATTGCTCCTGAACTTCCTTGCAAGTCCCATGACTCATGATTTTCAACTTTGAATTAACCACTATGAATAATACATGGTTTTGTTTTCTTTTCTCTCTACTAAAGTCTTTACTAAAGTTTTCAATCTTTTTTTCCTTTTCAATTTTTTCAGTAGATTTAATGGAAATATTTGAAGAATTGTTGTTGTAATAAGAGTCTAGAGCTTTCATACTGTTTATAAGACTTGTGTTTTCTCTCTTTTTAATAGCTCTCTGTTCATCTATCTGCATAACAACAATCATATTGCCAACTTTCTCATTCATTTTTTTCATCCTCTTGTTTTTATTCTTATTCACATAGACATTACTATCAGTTTTTATTTCATCACAGTTGTCATCTTGTTTTAATAAAGATACATCCCCTGAAACATGATCTTCCAAAGATATGACATCTGCAGGGTTGATAAAATTACTAATCTTAATGTCACAATCATCTGTGTTTGTTTTCTCTTTAGAGTTTTTTTTAATGAAATTATTGCTGTCATTCAATGTTTTTGTAGTTATATTAATGCTTAAACTGCTGGTCTTCTTAGGAATGTCTAAAGGTCTTGGGATGTTTTTGATTTTTTTTTTTTTAAAATCTTGATATTTATCTATCTTACTACGCATTCCTAAAGAATTGTTATTAGTTTCCCCAAGAGTCTCACTACTGGCAAGAACACTTTTGTCAATTTGTTCATTCATATGTTCTAAATTTTCCAACAAAAATTTATCAGTGCCGTCTTTATTATAACTTGACTCTCTCTCTCTTTCCTCCTTTTCTTCATCAATCCGTCCATGATCATTCAGTAGATTTCCCATAGTGCCCAAACTCATAAGTTTTTTACTGTTATTATTACTATTACTATTACTATTACTATTAGTGTGTGTGTCTATTTGTACGATCATAATCTCTTCATCAGAGTTATAAGACTTACTATCATCAAATTCATCACTGGCATTTTTTCTATCACCGTTTTCAAACTGTCTATCCACACAGGAACTGTTAACAGAAGACAATATGATGTTAGCAGAAGGTAAATTTGGCTGAAGTCTTTTTACTATAGGTTTAGGAGAGCTGAGAACACTGTTGCTGTTGTTATAAGGTGCTAATGGGCCTTTCATTGTGGAGATCATAGAGCCATTTCGCGATATACTAGCTCTGTAATTTTTAAACACAGATGATCTCATTTTTAAAGTGTTACTGTTATTATTATTACTATTGTTACTGCCGGTATAATTACTAGCATTATTACCACCGCTAACCACTGAGCTTCGTTTCAAGTATTCACTCCCCATTATCATTGGTATAGCTGTGTTTTTGTTTTTTTGACTTTTACCACCGCTCACAACACTTCTCATTGTTCTTCCAGACACAATGCTATCATGACGTCTCGGTATGTTTTCCCTTTTGATAAAGGAGACTGTGTCTGATTTGGTTGTTTTATAATCAGATGTAGCAATACTGCTATGTAAATTTTCACTTTGTATATGATCAAACTTGTTTGGATAACTACCGTCGTCATTCTTGACATTTACATTGGAAAATTCATCCTCATGTTCATAAGTGTTTTTTTTCATATTAGACATGTTTTTGCTTGCTATAACACTGGAAGAATCAAAATTTGGTGATGGTAAACCCTTTAAGTAGTCAAAGTCATTGTCTGTACCATCAATCTGACTTACACTGGACATTAGCTGATTCCTAGAATTTGCTCTAAAATAATCATCAGATATACATCCATTGATATCTCTGGGGCTATTATTATTATTATCATTGTTGTATCTATAAAAATTACAGTTGTTGTTGTTATTGTTACTATTGTTTTTACCAAGGCCATAGCTGTGGCCCAAATTCTGGCTGATAACTGTATCTATACCATCACTTTCATTGGAGTCATGTAATAAGTACTTTGAAATTAACTCACTTTTGATACTGTCGCTTTTAGGTACACACCTACTAAATCCGTTATCGCACTTTTCACAAAAGGGAAACTCAATGTCATTATTCGTGAGTTGATTTTCTTTGGAATTATCCTTGGATGAAACCATGTATAGATACAAACAAGACTCATGGACATAATGGTCACATCTTAGCTCAACAATCCTTTCATAAGAACTCTTTTCTCTTATATCTTCTTCACAAAGACAACAAGTTTCACCAGCTAATCTTTTTTTATCATTTTCTTTTTTTTTCTTTGTTCTCCCACCTTGATATGAAAGTTTGCTAATAGTGTTATCTTTATCACTCTTGATCATGCCATCTAAAACAAATTGTTCTCCATTCAAAGAGGGTGTTCTAGTGCCAAAATCTGGAAACATCACGGATAAATCATTGTTGATGGGTGTATCGTTTAAATCTATGGAATCTAATGTGTTTTGTCCCAGATTTAAAGATATTGTTAAATCACCCTTCATTTTGTTGAAATCACCCCTTTGTAAGTTATTATTGGAAATATTGTTTACATTTATCTCATCAAGAACTTTTCGTTCTTTTTTTTTCTTGAATTCTTCCCTTTTGCTGCTTATATACGGAGAACTCGTCTGCATAGATCCCATTGAATGCGTGGTTGTAGATGAGGATAGCTGTATTGAATTGCTAGAGCTGTGTAAAATATTCTTGGAACTATTATTGTTATCTCTAAAGTTATCAATAAAATTGCGATTAAAAGAAGGCTTGTTTAAATCAAACACTGACTCATTTGGTGTAAAGAGTGGATTTTTGTTTGATGATGATCGCGCAGGAGTGCTTAATAATGTCATATTACTATCTGGAGTGTGTATGCTAAGTCTAGATTTGTTCTTGATATTTTTTAGCTTGGTAATAGGAGAACTGAATACACTGGTTCTTTGTTTATTTCTTTCTGGAATATGGAAATGCTCAGCTGTGTTTGGTGTCTTTTCACCTGTTAGAAAACTTGTTAAATCTTGACGATACATTGTTCAATAAGTCTTTTGTTTGTTTATTTCCCCCTATATTCTTTCTTTTGTCTTTTGTTATTAAAAACTGAGACAGTTTTTAATTTAATTTCTTCTTCTTAATTATTACTCTAGTAATATGTTTTATCTTAGTAATGTTAAAACCTTTAAATTCATGAACTAATGTTTACTATACTAGTTTTATTTTGTTTGTTTGTTTGTTTGTTTGTTTTGATTGGATTATAATAGCCTGTATTTGAGACATGTTTTACATTTGTTTTATATTAAAAGAATTATATATGTATAGAGAATTTAAAAAATCAACAGTAATTATACACTAATTTTTGAAACTCTTATTGTATCAGTATTGAAACCTATTAACAATCATTAAAAATTATCATCCCTTTCATTTATTTACACTATACACATATTTATATATATATACTTAAACGTTCTATACGGTGCATGCATAGATGAGTAGAATATATACATTAAAAAGTTATTAAGAGTTAATTTATATTGAATATATAAATCAATTGTTTCATATATTTTTTCTTTTAAATAGATTGTTTTGAGGTTTTTGTTTAAATTCGTCCATTCATTTATCTCTTTATTATTATTATTGATTGTTTATATTATTTTTTGTTATTATTATTTTAGATGCGTTGATTTTGAGGGTTTCTGAAACTTTCCTAATTGGAACATGAACAAAAGCTTTGTTAAAACGTAAAAAAAAAAAAATACAAATAAGAAGGAAATAAATAAAGGCTACACAACTGAATGAAAAATACTTGTTAAGAATTAAGAAACTGTAATTTTAAATTCATTGAAAATAATAAAACAAAGTACTCTTTTAACTTCATTACTAATAGACAAGTATTAAACTTTTTTAATATTTTTATTTTTGAGAGAGTGGTGAATAATATTAATTATTTGTTTAGTAATATATAAATATACATATAATGATATAAATAATATACTAAACTTTTCTGTTTATATGTTTTTGTTTCTTTGATTTAAATAAATAAAAAAGAAAATTATCACATATGTGATGAGAGTTTTGTATTGTAGATTTTTTTTTTTTTTTTAATAGATTGTTTCATGTAACATATCATCGTAAAATACTGTTTCTATTTCCCCTTTTTTCCTCTTTTTCATCTTTGCTAGAGCAGTTATAATTATGGAAAAAATCGTCAAATATATTCAGTAGTATTAACCACTTGATGAGAGAGTATTAAAAAAATAGCCTCAGTTGAAATGACAGAAAGAACGAATTGTGAGAGTGAGAGAGTTTGTTCTTCTATTAAATCAAAATTATTTCCATCAAATGATTTCATATCCACTAATTGATAATTATATTCCATAGACAACTAACAAGAGTTTTTAAGAAAAAGAAAGAGAAAAAAAAAACATTAAAAGTTATGAACCAATTTCATTTTACCTAGAAAGTTTTTTGTTTTTTGTTTTTATTAAAGTTAGCAAGATTCAAGAGTGTTTTTAATCTCTGTTGGCGAAACCACCCTTCTTGAAATCCCAAGTGTCTTCTGGGATTCTACCTCTTAAGGTTGGAGTTTCAGTACCTGGAATGTAGACATCTTCGAATAAGATGGATAACTTAGCTTCTGGAGCTGGAGCAGCATCGGCTAATTCAACTTGTTCGTCAACGTACTTTCTGGCGGCCTTGTCGTAAGACTTGATTTCTTCTTCAGTGGCAACACCTAATTCCAATAACTTCATCTTTAATCCGGCAATTGGATCATTCTTGGATCTCATGTGTTGAACTTCATCTCTGGTTCTGTAAGTAGTACCTGGATCAGACATGGAGTGACCACCGTATCTGTAAGTTTCAAATTCAACAACTAATGGACCGTTACCAGAAACAGCCCAGTCTCTGGCAAACTTGGTGGCTTGGTAAACGGCTAAGATATCCATACCGTTGACCTTCAAACCTGGAATGTATTGACCTCTCTTGAAGTATTCGGTCATAGCAGAAGATCTGGAAGCGGCAGTACCCATACCATACTTGTTGTTTTCACAAATGAAAACAGCTGGTAAGTTCCATAACTTGGCCATGTTGAAGGATTCAAAGACTTGACCTTGGTTAGAAGCACCATCACCGTATAAGGCAAAAGAACAAGCTTCTTCAGACTTATACTTGTGAGCAAAGGCTAAACCGGCACCTAAAGGAACTTGAGCACCGACAATACCGTTACCACCAAAGAAGTTTGGAGCATATAAATGCATGGAACCACCCTTACCAAAGGAAACACCGGTTCTTCTACCCATTAATTCAGCTAAAACAGCTTGGACAGAGGCACCTCTCATGTAAGTGAAACCGTGACATCTGTAAGAGGTGATGATGGTGTCTTTCTTGGAGATGGCGTATTCCATACCGACGGCAATGGCTTCTTGACCAACAGACAAGTGACAGAAACCTCTAATCTTCTTGGCCTTGTATAAAGCATCACAAGCCATTTCCATTCTTCTGACAATGATCATATCCTTGTACATTTGTAACAAATCCCCCTTGGTGGTTTCATAGTTCAACTCAGGAATGTTTTCTAACATGTAACCTTCAAAGGAGGTTTCAGGTAACTTGATATCAACTAATTCTTCATTAGCAGAAGTAGAATTAAATCTTAAACCAGTGGTGGCTGACTTTAATAATGATTGTTGCTTAAAAACGCTTAGGTTTTTTCTAGTGATATTGGACAACATTTTTTTTTTTTAATTTAGTTTCTTTGTACAATATTAGTATTATGAAAAAAAAAATCTACACTCTGGTTTTTATTATATCTTTTCTTTTTTAATGTATTATAATAACTTTGACGTAATTTAAATAAGTATCATTTAATGTGATATTTAGTATGTTACTAATTACAATTATACTGTTTATTTGAGTGTGTTAATAATAATATAAAAAATTTGAAAAAATTAATAACAAAAAAAATTTTTTTTATATTTCTTGTTACTAGAATTTTAATATATAAATCTTATCCAATAAAAAATAAAAAAAAATGATATATTTTATAGATAATAAAGATAATCGGATATAAGAGAAGTAACCATGTAAATATATATATTACTGTAGAGTGTGTTTAAGTGTTTAATAATTTTGTTTTGTTTTTTTTTTTTAGAAGAAAATATATATAGGTCACGTTACCTTTTTTCTTTCTTTCCAATGTAAAGCTTTTAGTAACAACATAATCGACATATTTCCTAATGCAGTTAATATACTAAAAAAAAACAAAAATATAAAATTTCCTGTTTTTTTTTTACTTCATTGGAACAATTGTTAATATGGACAGTAAAAATTTCTTTTTTTTTTGTTTCTTTTTTTTTTTTCAATATTTCACATCTTCCTAATCCATTTGGTTAATAATTTAATATTTTGTAAGTCTTCATTATCAATTTCAGTACTAATAGATGATATGACTATAAATCATTTTATAACAATATCTTTTAGCTACAAAGATTTTTTTAAATGACTTTATGGTTGATTTGTATCTGTTTATAGTTTAAAAGAATTAATATTTCCTTCTAAGTTTAAGTGTATAAACACTTTCTCAGGTAAAAATTCATATCTCTTATAATCAAATATATTTGGCGTATAATATAATATCTAAAGAGAAGTTGAATAACAGCTAACCAATAGCCATTAGCTAATTATAACAACAACAAACAAAATGTCTATTATAGTTTCTGAACAAGATACAAACACTTTATTATCCACAAAGAACATAGTAGATGAACCAATATTGGACAAGTATCAATTAGCTGGGAAAATCACACAAACCACCTTTGAATATGTCAAGAGTTTGATCAATAGTGTTTATCATGACGCCGATAAAGATAACAACCAAGTTTTCACCATTTCTCAGATTTGTTTCTTAGCTGATTTGTTCATGAATCAATTGTTAAACAAGGACTTTAAAGGAAAAACTTTAGAAAAGGGTATTGCCTTCCCATGTTCCATTGATATTGATGAGATCGTTAGCGGATGGTCTCCAGAATTAGATGATAACTCATTTTTACAAAGCAAAAATAAAGATGTAGACCAAGACAAAATCTCATCAGGTTCTAAATCTTCCATCAAGAACATATTATCCGTTGGTGACTTAGTCAAAGTCACTTTGGGATGTCACATTGATGGTTACACTTCTCAATTATCACACACCATTTGTATCTACCCTAGCGAAATCAACCCAGAATCAGGCCTAGCTCAAGCCACTGGTCCTTTATTAGGTGCCAAGGCCGATGCTGCTGCAGTTGCCCACATTGCAAAGGAAGTTGTTACAAACTTACTTGCCGCTGCTGCCGCACCAGAAAAGCTACCAGAATCCTTAAAGGCTCTAAACCCAAACAATGAAGTTAAAGTCACTGGTCATTTGATTAGAAAGGTTGTTGATCATCTTATTGAAAGTTATAACTGTGTTTTGGTTCCTGGATCTAAAATTAGAAGAGTTAGAAGATTCTTAGCCGGCCAAAATGAAGGTGTTGTAGCTGAAAGAGAATTCAAAGGTTGTGTATGGTATGAATCCAATCAAGAAAGCACTATTTTAAACAAGTCCCAACAATACCAACACGATTTAAACAACACAGAAGAATCAAAGGCTCTATCTTTAATACAAAACAACGAAAATGCCCAACAAGATAAACAAAAGGCTGGTTTCATATATGATTCCGCTATTGCCAACGATGACTTCACCGTTCTCCCTGGTGAAGTCTATTTGATTGATTTAAGAGTTGTCTCCTTAAGTGAGGTTTCCCAATTGGGTTTAGTTACTGTTGAATCATTAAATGAATTCTCAGGTTCCACCGCCACTTCTAGAAACATGACTGTTAGAAACTCTCAATTTGTAAGAGATTTCACCCAATTCAAAGATTTGAAATTAAAAGCCTCCAGAGATTGTTTGTTTTCTCTTGATAAGCAATCTGTATACCCTGTAAAGTTAACCTACTTGTCACCAGAATATCAAAACTTAATTAAAACACCTATTGAATTAAACTTACAACAAATTAACTATGTTGAAGAACAAGCTATTATTATGAAAGAAAACTTGAAGTCTAGAATGGGTATGAAAGAAATTGTTGACAACTTCTTAGCCACAAGCACTCCAGTTCAAATTGTTAAATATATTCCATGGGAATTGATTGTCAATTTATCTAACCCTGAAGGTAGCAAAGCAACTGATGCTGTCAACCCAACCTTGCCAGGTTTCTCAACCCCATTGCCTAAATTAAACATATCATCTCTAAAGTTGAAGTCTCTTTTGAAGAACTCAAAAACTATCACTTTACCTGTTGCTAGAGAGGCTTCCACTGTTGTCATTGCTGAAGATCTAACTTATAAACTAACCCCAACTGATCCAATGTTCTTACAATCCAAGTATGAGCTAAATCCAAACAGCCCATTGACCCAAGGTATATATCAATTAGTTGAATTGTCAAAGGATGCTAGATTTGGTTTCAAGATTAGAAACGTTAAGCCAATGTCTGCAAAATCTATTAAAAGTGACGTTCCGGACATGACTGATTGAAGCTACTACTAATTATAATAATAACAAGCTTCAGTGCATCTATTAATTTATATACATTTTCTTAGGTATAATTGTTACATCTATTGTTTATAATAATAAAAATTCTATAATCTTTTTTTTTTTTTTCCCTGATACATCATGAATCTTAGTGAAATAAATAACCGCGCTTAATCAATTAACAACCTTTTCCAAATTGGTAATATTGGATATAAAAAGTAAATAAAAAGTTTATGTTTTCAATCTATCTATTAAAACAAACAGATTGATATCTGCAAACATTCACCATATATAATAAACTATCAATTCCTTTTCTGAAACAATTTTGCTATTTTACATAAACTTTATATATACTAAATGCATGTTAATGTAACATAAAGCTACTAAAAACCATGCATAAAAACCAAAATCATTGTATATAATCACTTTCATATCTAAATAAAAAAATTAAAAATGAGTTCAACAGCTACTGTAACTGCAAGTGTTGAAGAAACAAAGGAGAAAAACTCAAAATCAATCATTTCCATTGATGAACTTCAAAATAATGGTATAAACGTCTCAGATATCACAAAACTAAAAAGTAGTGGTATTTATTCCGTTCAATCAGTACTATCAACAACCAAAAGAAACTTGATCAAAATCAAAGGTTTGTCTGAAATTAAAGTTGATAAAATAAAAGAAGCAGCTTCAAAACTGGTATCTATAGGATTTATCCCTGCATCAATTCAACTGCAAATCAGAGAGCAAGTCATGGCAATTTCCACAGGATCAAAAAACTTTGATAACATCTTGGGTGGTGGAATAATGACAATGTCATTGACAGAAGTCTTTGGGGAATTTAGATGTGGAAAAACTCAGCTGTCACACACGTTATGTGTCACTACACAGCTTCCAATTGATCAAGGTGGCTGTGAGAAAAAAGTAGCATACATTGACACAGAAGGAACTTTTAGACCAGAAAGAATCAAAGAAATTGCAGAAAGATTTGACCTTGATCCTATTGCAACCTTAGATAATATCATGTATGCCAGGGCTGTTAATAGTGAGCACCAAATGGAGTTAACAGAGCAACTCAGTAGTGAGCTTTCCAATGGCGAGTATGGTTTAATTATTGTAGACTCAATTATGGCTAATTTTAGGGTTGACTACACTGGTAGAGGTGAATTAAATGAAAGACAACAAAAATTAAATCAGTATCTAAACAAACTTTGCAGAATGGCTGAAGAGTTTAACTGCGCTGTGTTTTTAACAAACCAAGTTCAATCTGATCCTGGAGCAAACTCACTTTTTGGTCCAACATCCAAGCCTGTAGGTGGGCACGTTTTAGCTCATGCTTCTGCCACAAGAATAATGCTAAGAAAAGGTAGAGGAGAAGAGCGTGTTGCCAAATTGCAAGACTCGCCAGACATGCCTGAACAAGACTGTGTTTATATCATAGGAAAACAAGGTATCTGTGACCCAGAAGATTGATGACAAAGTAAAAACTAAATGAATTAACATATTTAGTTATCAACCAATGCATTTTTAAAATATACTATTATATAACAATACAACCCTTTTAAACGTCAATTATTATTTTTTTTTTTAACTATTTTTTTTCAGAACTAATGATGCAGTTAATACTATACATATATAATAATTTTGCTGTCATTGAAACCTATTTTTTTGATCTTTTTTGTTTTTAATTATTTATTATTTTGATTATACTAAACATTATAGTCAAAACTATCTTCCATGACACAAGGTGCAACTAAAGACCAACCATAAAGAATATAGCAGAGCCATGAACTGATAATCTTGACCCACGAATAGAAATATGTTCTACCAACTGGAATGAAATCGCCATTATCCAACTGTTTTACATTAATAGTCAAAAGCATTGAAATCCACTGTGTGGCCAAAAAGAAAATCACATGGAAAAGGAAATAATTATAGTTGGGTTTATCCTGTTGTTTCATTAAGTTTATATTATCTTCTTCCTCTTCGTCTTCATCGTTTAAGAACTCATCAAGAGCACTTGGGGGTAGAGATCCTTCATCAATGGCGGATTGGATTGCGTTTTTTCTTATTTCACGTCTTTCTAAACCTCCATCATCTAAGTCATCAGACAAGAATATATCTTGTTTAGAGTCTTGAACATTGAATATAGAGTTTCCTGCCGCTCTTAATGTGGTGTAGACAATTGCAGCAATAGTGAATATAGAGCCTAAGATTATAGAAGCTCTTCTTGTTCCGGTAGATCTCACTAATGGATTACAGTTTCTGTCATCAGGTTCACCTGCCATGGCTGAAAATACTAAGTATGTAGAATAAATACCTACAACTGAAGCTTGGGATAGCCCAGATTTGGGATTGTACTCTTGAATTACAGGATGAATGGACATTACTGAAGTTCCCACTAGGAACAGTATATTGATTCCCCATGCTACCACATTCATTCCGCAATGGTTTTTACAGAATATAATAAACTCAATAATAATCATGATTATGGTGCATGTATACATTGCAATAGTCCCCCCAATTAATAGTCTTTTCCAAAACTTCAGCTTGGATGAATCCTCAGTTGAAAAATCATCAATGTTTTCTTGTTCCTCTTTGATATGGTTTAAGCAAGTTTCCGTGTATTCATGGGCAAAATCAATCAATAGAACCAGTCCTATGAATACAAAAATTGACCCACTGGGTAACGATATGAACTTTGAAAACCAGAGAAAGAAGTCATTACCAATCCATTTAAAACTAACAAATAAAAGCACAAAGTATAATAATATTTTGCTTCCCCAATAGCTGTTTTGTATTGCAGTTAAAGTCTTATAGTTTCCCTCAGTCACACCTAAGAGAACAAACATCAAAATTATATGGTATAAACCCAGAGTGAAATTGAGTCTATAAACTGTTGAGACGCCGCACTCTATTCCTGAAAGACATGTTTTTAAAGGATTCCAAAGAGTATGATTAGATGATAGAGATATCCATGATACTATTGAGTTGAGAAGAAGACCTAGAGCATACATTACTCTAGCACCCAATGAAGAGCTCTGAAGACTGGATATCGTTGACTTCACCATAGATGCTGCTGAAGCACCTAAAAATGACGATACAAAAGAGGCACCTGCATTTATTGGTATTGATATTATTGCACCCATTATGTTAAAAAACAAACAGTTAAGTTCTTGATGTTAATAGTGATTAATTTTTTGTTCTCTTTTTTCAAAATATATGTAAGCTTTGTCTGGAGTAGATCAGTTATGTGTGATATGATGTATAAGGCTGTGTATATTAGATAACTCTAGAAGAAACTAAATAGTGCCAAAAGTAAGACAGTTTATGTCTTTGAATATCTATTGAATATGTGTTTGGTTGCACCCTGTAGAAAGTCCTTTTCTTTGTTGTTATGATTATATGTTTTGATAATTCACTACATTGCGATATAAAAAGCGAAAAAAAGAAAAATAATTATCAGTTAAAAAAAAACATAAGAAAAAAAATAAATTATTTATTATATTAAGTATAAGTATAATATAAAAAACAATAAAAATGTTTACATATAAAAAAGTAAATTTAATATAAAAAACAATAAAAACTAATGTAAACATTATAAATTAAATAGTTATATAATAATACATAAAATTAAAACATATCCCAAACCAATAATAAGCTAAAAAACACATAATACATAATAAACGTAATTACAATTTTTTAATAAATAGTTTGTATAATGATAAATGTTAATACATATATATAAAGACTTATATTATTTTTTAAATATATCCACCACTTTTGCATAGGTCGTAGAATATTCCTTCCTTCTTGTCAATCAAGTTTTTAGGTGTATCAAATTCATTCACCTCACCTTTGTCTAAAACTAGCACCTTGTCAGAATCAGTCAAAATAGTGTTAAGTCTATGAGCTATAGTCAAAACAGTTTTGTTTTTGAATTCCTTTTTAATAGTTTCTTGAATCAAAGAATCTGTAACTTCATCCAATGCCGCACTGGCTTCATCCAAAATAAGTATATTGTTATCACTTAACAATGCTCTGGCCAAGCACAGTAACTGCTTTGTTCCTACACTCAAATTAGAACCGTTATCCTTGATTTTAGCATTCAAAAGCTCCTCAGTACTTATAGGATCTTTAATTGAAACAGGGGCACTGTCTGCCGTTTGTGTTTCAAAGAATCTATCTTCCATACAGATCTTTTCTATATGCGGTTTGAGATGTGATAATTCTAGAGCTCGTAACAGTCTTGAATTTGGATATTGGCCAAAGGGATCCAAATTGTATCTTAATGTACCCTCAAACACCTGTCCGTCACCCGTTTGTGGAATGATACTTATACCTTGTCTTAAAGCAGTTAAACCAACTTTAGAAATGTCAACATTATCTATTTTAATTGTACCAGTTAAAGGTTCCAGAATTCTGAATAAGGATAGGGTCAAGGTACTTTTACCTGAACCTGATCTTCCAACAATTGCAATTTTTTCACCTGGATTGATGGTTAAGTTTAAGTTTTTCAAGCTAGGGTTTAGATTTTTTCTATAAGTTACAGAATAGTCCTTAAGTTCAATCTTTCCATGGTTTGGCCAATGTTCAGGGAGTGACTTATCGGATTCTAAAACTGAAGGCTTTTCAGATTCCAAGTGACAGAACTCGACAATTCTTTCAATGGCTACAGAATTCGTTTCAACGGCAACAGTGCATCTAATAATCCACATCAAAGCGTTGGATATTTGTACACCATAATTCATTAAAAAGGCAATCAAACTTGCCTTAACGTCCTTTTTGATAATAGTGAAAATTGTGATGAATAAAACCACTAGAGCTGAACCACTTTGCAATCTGATAGCAATCCATCTGTTAGTAGATCTGAAACTCCACATTAGATCAATGTTTAATTGAATATTTTCATAATTGAAATAATCAAATCTTTCAACTTGTCTATAGTTCTTGATAAAATCTACACCGTTTATTAACTCCTCCAAACTGGCAATAACAGGAGAGAAGGAGATGGCCCAATATCTTCTAAGGTCTCTGGTTAAAACGACATATTTGACTTGATAGTAAGCATACAAAACAATCAACGCGGCATTGAACAAAAGCCATATTGGAATACTGATGGAAATAATAACAATGCAGCAAACATACAGAATAGAGTTTCTTACAGTACCTGCAACGCACCATTCGAGAGCTTCATCAATAGTGGTGATATCAGCGGTGAATCTGTTAAGGATAATGGATGTCTTTGTAGTTTCAAAGAAGGACATAGGACTATCTATAACAGACTGCAGCATATCCTTATGTAATTTGCTACTGGCTGTCAACATACACCAAACGTTGAAACTAACAGTCCTCAAGGATTCAAAGATAGAACCAAAAAGTCCCAGAATAAAGTACACCAAAACGTAGTAGTTCAAGTCATCAACAGACTCTTCACCTGCATCTGACCAGTTTTTCAACCATATTTTCTGAGATACATCAAACAATTGCAAGATTATGGAAAACAACAAAAAGGCAATGACGTTTTTCCAAGTACAGCTTTTCAAATAAGTTAAGTAAACTTGTGTTTTGACCTGACCTTTGCTAATTTTTTCCATTTTCTGTTTGGTTTTCAAGTTGTCATCGATTGTAGCTATTAAAGGTCTCTTTGGGTGCAAACTGGCATTAGAAAGGGATCTTTGCATTTTCGGCAGATCATTCAAATCTTCCTCTTCCTCTTCATCTAAAAACATCACATCATTGTTAATGTCAAAGTGTTCTTTTGTGAGTTTTAAGATTTCTCCATTATCATTGTCATTTGAGTCTGTATTAGTTAAAGAATGACGATCTGGAGATTCATCATCTTGAATGTGGATTTTACTTTCATTAGGATCATTTTCTTTTTTATGGTTAACTGAATTGGCAGACTCCTTATCATGTTCCAAGATCAATAGCTTTATTTGGTAAAGCTTTTTGTCCCTTTTACTATCACTCGCCATGATTTCTTTATATGTGGTGACTTTAGAAATTGAGCAATTTTCTAAGTAATAAACAACATCAGAGTATTTCAAAACCTTCATGGAGTTAGTGGCAAAGATAACACATTTATCTTTCAAAAAGCCATTCAAAACCTTATCAATAATGTTTTGTCCAACGGTGGCATCAAGGGCACTCAAAATGTCATCAAATATATAGATTTCACTCTGTGAGTATAGAGCTCTACAAATGTTGATTCTGACCAATTGTCCAAAACTACAAGATACACCCTGTCCACCTACGATAGTTTGGTCACCATCAGGGAATATTTTCAAATCTGGCAACAGTTGGCCTATATCGATGACTTTGTTATATAGTTCCTTTTCGAATTTTTTACCAAAGATAATGTTGTCCCTGATCGAGGCATTCATTAACCAGGGCTGCTGGGAAATATAGGCTATAGGTTCATATTCATTTTGCAAAAATCTGTATATCAACTCAGCTCTATTGTTGTTTTTACTATGGTCTGCTGCCCTCACGGGAAAGTTACCCAGTAAAGCCCGCAATAATGTACTCTTTCCACCAAAACCAGATCTCCCAATGATGGTGACTAGTTGTTTAGAATAGGCTTCAAAGTTTATGCCGTGAAGGGCAACTTTGTTCATGTCCTTAGATGACAAAAGAGATGTAGATGACTGTTCCAAGTCCAAGTCCAAGCTCAATGAGTTTAAGTTTTTCAAGTTGTTATAATTGTCATCATTATTACTACTATTACTATTAGTATTATTATTATTGTTAGAGTTAGAACTATTGTTTTGAATAGCATTGTTAGGATTAGATTTTGGAGCTTCCCATAAGAAATCGCAATTTCTCACTTCGATCAATGGACGTGAAAAGTCATTCAGTTCATATTTAATAAATGACTCATCCAACTCTTCAAAGAATAAAAATTCCTGAACTCTAGACAAACTCACATTAGATTCAATAACCAAAGTGATCAATCCAGGCAATTGTTGAACACACTCTTGCAACAGATTGAACAAGGAGACTGAAGTGAAGATGACATTAGCAGTTAGAGGCTGGTGGGTGAATAGAGAGTAAGTTAAGAAAGAGCTGCAAGCGACCAGTAGTGGGATCATGGTCCATGAAAAGGTGATCAGTGAGTTGAAGTAGTTTAGATGTGAGTAGTTTTTCAATTCATCGTCATCTCTGACACTGTTCAATCTATCAGTTAAAGGCTTTTGCCAGTTGTAAATTTTCACGATTTTTATATTGGTCAAAAGTTCAGTGATCAATTTTGTTCTTAAATCTTTAAAAACCATATTTTTTTTAAACATATCGGATAATTTAGTAGAGATTTTAGAGTTCAGTGGGACTAAGATCAACATGATCAACAAACCTGGAAAGGCGGCAAACCCTAAGATTTGGTATAGAGAGACTAGAGTGGTAGTTATGATGACGGGAAGACCGATCAAAGGTTGTGATTGTTCAAACATTCTTTGAAGTTTTAAAGCGTCAACACTAATAAGATTCAGCACATCGCCTGTTTTTTTTAGAGATTTACTTTTGAATGAAAGTTTTAGATTTTTTTTATAAACTGCAACAACTACTGTAGATTTGACTTTTAACCCTACTTCAAAGATTTTAATGAAAAACTGATTGTTTAACACTGAGTTTGTGACATTTAAAAAACACACATAGAGTCCTAGAGATAAAAGGTGAATTCTAGGGTATTCATTGTTGTTATTCTCACCATTCTCTAGAAAAATCAATATCCTTCTGATCACCATAGGTTGCAGAACTCTTATGTAGTCTGCTATAGTGTTGTAAAAAACGGCTACCAAAAAAAGTTTGTAATGGACTTTAAACAAAACTTTGAACAAATAATATTTACTAACTTTTTTCTTACCCTTCAGGGTGTTATTAGTATTAGTAGTGGTAGTATTTCTTGTGTTTGTGTCAGTGTTATGTTCCCATGCAATCATGAATTTGTTGTAGGCCTTTTCAACATCCAGGTTTGAAGGAGGAAGATCCATAGTGTAAGGGTCATCAACTCCACCATTTTTGTAAACGCTATCAATGGTTGGATTCATCCACGTAAAGGTTATATCCTCAAAGAAATTTATGGGTGGGAAAATGTTAAAATTCTTTTTTAAATAAGTATAATGATCTTGGATTTCTTTTAAAGGATGGAAAAACATCAAATTGTAAAAAAAACAAAAGGTCTCCAAAATGAATGGACCATATGCTAACAGACTAACCCAAAGTTGATTATCACTAGTAGTAGTTTTACTAGTATTAAAAGAAGTAGTAGAATAAAGTATATCGTATTTACCTTTGAATTTCAAATGTTGATAAGCTAAGATGAAATTAATGAGCATAGAAAACATATGATAAATCAAGGATGATGTAGTGGCAGCTGTAGATTTGAAAAACTGTGTGTATTCCAATGGGAAAATGGCTAACAGTAAGAAAATGGCATTGGTAAAATAAGAAATGAAATGCAAGGATGGGTTATTGTTATTTTTGTTACTATTGAAAGAAATCAAGTCATAACAACAATTGAAGTAAATAGAAGAAAGGAATAACAAAGATAATAATTCAATAGTTTGAAGTTTGTTATTCATATTGAAAAATGATTTCTTGAACTTGTTTTTAATTAAAGGTAACTCATATTTTTGATCGTATCTTTTAAAAGTATAGTAATAATCATAAATAACCAATGTGAAAAAGATAATTATTGTTCCATAAAGATGTACAAATGATAAAAGATCTGGATTGATGGCATTAACCTTAGAGTCTAGATAAGGATAGGGTACAAATGTATGGACCCTAGTAGTATTATTATTCATATTTCCTTTGTTTAATGTGATTGTATATGGTTGTTAGTTTATGTGATGTAATCAGTAGTTCTTTTTTCTTTTATTTTATATATATTATTATTATTAAAATTGTGTAAGTACTTATATAGCATATATAAATGCTTATAGAAAACTCTTTCTATTACCAATAAGTAACTCTAAATAAAAACTAATACTAGTTATATAGATATATGTATATAATGAAAATGTATGGTTATATAAATTATACTTTTATATATATTTATATATATGTTTAAGAAGTTAAGATATTAAAATATATTGGTAATGTAGGTATTTTAAATTATTTCATTATATATATAGAATTAATAGTAATAATAATAATAATAGTAAGTACTAATTAATGTTATAAACCATGTGTGTATCATTATTAAAAGTATTATTGAATATATTATACATATTTAAATTGTATATTTAAAATTGTCTTTATTTCATGAAATATAAATTTAAAATTAGTCATGGTATATGTATATTGATGTTATTTCTATTGTATTTGCTATAAAATAAAATTAATTTACATATTAGGTACTTAGTAAAATTTAAATTAAATTAAATGTCGTGATTATAATTTGTATATTGTATTAAGGTACTTAACACCGAAAAAATAATACAATATCAATATCAATAATCATATGACATATAATAATCACATGATATATAGTTAATCACATGATATATTAATCACATGACATATATTAATCACATGACATATATTAATCACATGATATATACTAATCACATGACATATATTTAATCACATGATATTTTATTCAATGTATATCTTAATAAGTTTAATTATAATTAATAATTTGGTTTTTTCTATAATAGGTAATTATTACTTAATAGAATAATAACAACAACAACTTAAAGAGAGAGATAGAGAATTAGAATAAAATACTTTTTACTTAGAGGAATATAACTTTCTAATGAAATAAATTATAGATGAAAAAAATTTACTTACTATTTGTTAAATAAGTAACTAATTAAAAAAAACAGAGAAATATAATTGAAGAATAAGATGATGAATGAATAATTTATTAAATAAGTAGAATGTTATTATTATAATTAGTATTAAAGTAAATAATAATAATATAATTGTTCATAGTTAATTAATATTAATTATAACATATACTTTTTAATCTAGACATACTCTTCTTCTTCATCTTCTTCTTCTGTTTTTGAACGAATCTTGTTATAATCATTTGTAATATATATTGCTATAGAACATATTAAAAAAGACATCTTATAATTCAATATATATATATATAAAGATATTTTAAAATCAAAAGAGAAGAAACCAAGTAACTAATAAACACATTTATATAGTAATAACAAGATAGGTTAAATAGTTAATACCTTCCCTCCCGAATTAAACTTTTTTTTTTTTATTTTTATAATTAATTATACATATACATACATATATAACTTAATACTCTACTTTTATTATAAATTAAATAATAAAAAGTATTTACATAAGAGCAAGAAAGAGAAAGAGAAAAGAAATAATACCTAAACTTTCATAAATTACATATTAAGTGGAATTAAATAAAAATAAAAATTAAAATAAAAAAGAGAAGAAGAAAATGTCTGATAAAAGTACTCGTATTGCCATTGTCAACACTGACAAGTGTAAGCCTAAGAAATGTAGACAGGAATGTAGAAAGGCATGTCCTGTGGTCAAGACAGGTAAGTTATGTATTGAAGTAACTCCCGTCAGCAAGATTGCCTTTATCTCTGAGACTTTATGTATCGGTTGTGGTATTTGTGTTAAGAAGTGTCCATTTGATGCCATTACTATCATCAAGTTGCCTACAAACTTGGACAATGAAGTCACTCACAGATACTCTGCAAACTCATTCAAACTTCACAGATTGCCTACCCCTAGACCAGGCCAAGTTTTAGGGTTAGTGGGTACTAATGGTATTGGTAAATCCACAGCTTTGAAGATATTAGCCGGTAAACAAATGCCTAATTTGGGGAAATATGATGCTCCACCAACTTGGGAAGAGATTATCAAATATTTCAGAGGATCAGAATTACAAAACTATTTCTCAAAGATGATTGATTCTAATATCAAGGCTGTTATCAAGCCTCAGTATGTTGACAATTTACCTAGAGCCATCAGAGGTCCTGTTCAAAAAGTTGGTGATTTGTTGAAGTTA
>JAJMDK010000105.1:0-30511 GCA_030573515.1 Hanseniaspora jakobsenii
AAAAAAAAAAAAAAAAAAAAAAAAAAAAAAAAAAATTAATAAAAAAGTGGATTCGAATTTTTTTTTTTTGTTCGTAGCAAAAACGTTGAAAATCAAAAGTCAAAAAGGTGACTGTTAACTACAAATTATAGTCTCTTTTTTAAAAGAAAACTAACGAAACATATCTTAAGTCTATAATTAAAAAAAAGGTATTTTGCCAATACCTTATGATTTACTTATTTCAGGCTCTGTTTTATACGATTGTCAATTCTAGTGTATAATCAAATGTTATTTGATTGGATTTATTTGCAAGTGGTTATCTACAATTTGGATATCAAACAAAGAAAAAAAAAAAAAACAATCAATCTAACGTTGATTAAATGATAACACATTAAAAAAAATAGCATCTGTGATCATTGATTTATTTTTCTTCATTCTTTGTGTGTTTAGGTTACTGAAACTTTTTTAAGCTGGCTTTAGATCAAGTTATCAAGATGATTAATCATATAGATCAATAACGTAAAAAAAAAAACACAGTTTGAAGGGACAAAAAAAGCTTGAACATCGGAAAAACAATTCCAAAAAAAAAAAAAAAATTTGTGAAAATTAAAATAAATAAATTAAATATGCAAATAAATCCACTAAAGAAAATAAAACTTTTAATAAGTAATCGTTTTTACAGGTGATGCGTTACTTTAAATGCAGTCTCCCCTATCCACACACAAATACATATGTATGTAATGTTTAGAGCTTTTTAAACAGAAAGAACATTTTACAATAATGTTTACACGTTTTTTTTAACAGTTAATGTAGAGCAAATACTAAATATCATCCAGCTCCATTTCAATCTTAACCTTTTTGAAACGATTGTTTTTATTCAAACCTTCTGTGACCTTATCGTCTAAATCGGCAAGCAAGGGAAATCCGTAAAGTGTCTGATTGAGTTTATCAAATTTTTTATCCCATGATCCTAGAAGATCCTCACTTTCTAGCCTCGAATTGATAAAATAGCGATCTTTGATTGTTTTCATCCATTGCAAACTGGCACTTTCATCTTTAAAGTATATATCCAAGTCTTCAATTTCTGACACTATTCCTAGTTCTTTTAAAGGTTCTGTTTGTCGATCTTTACACGATGTAACTAAACACACATCGCATTTAGGTTTCTTGACACTGGTGCATATCTCTTGTCCAAAACCTACTAACATCAAATTTAGTTCAGACCATATATCTCTGTCATCCTTCAAAAGCTCTTCTAAACCTTTTCTTGTAACCTCTGGATCAAGTTTGATATTCTTGGTCTTCTTCTTGTTTATATCTATCCAGTTGAATTTTGCCGCAAACCTATTGACATGCGTGTCTACACCTATGCCGTGATTTTCACCTTTTGCATTTTGAAGATACAACATAGCTATTTTGGGCCCCACACCACTGAGAGCAATAAGAGATTCATAAGTATTAGGAACAGCCCTGAGTGATGATAGGGCCTTGATGGATGCAGCCTTTCTTTTATGGAATCCCACTGAGGCAATCAGCATGTCTATGTCCTTTTCAGATACCCTTTTCAAGTATTCCAAAGTTATTCCTTGTTTAAATTTAGTTTCATTTTTTTTATCTATAGATCCAGTATTGATTTCCTCAGATTTATTATCTACTGCATTTAAATCCATGTTATTCTGTAAGGAAAGGGAGTGTTGGAAAAGGTTTTCAAACGCACTAAATGTCATCTCATCTTTTGTCTGCGGAGATAAAATCAGTGCTATTAAAACCTGAAGCTTAAAATTTTCAACCGTAGGGACTATTTTATACTTGTAGTTAACTGCCAAGGGGGAAATGAAACATCCCTTCTCATCCACCTGAGTCATGATTCTGGACCTCATGTAACGAATTTGCTTATAGTTCGGAAGTGAATTGCTTGTAGCCAATGGTAAATCATAATTTAGGCTTTTAAATACCGTTTTATTTATATGCTGGATGTATTGTGATATGTTCATATGTTTGTATTCAGTAAGTTCAGATGCTAACGATAACGACACACCCTCTTCAGGTTTAATGTCCGCTATGTTTTTTAACAATCGCTTTTTAAGATTCATGTATTCTGTTTCTAGGTTTTCAAATAAGAACAAAAAAACAAAGGAAAGGAAACTCTAGTTGATAATAAATTTGAATAAGCTCTGTATTGTTATTTTGGTTAGCTACAAAGTAAGTAGTTTTTCTGTTATGTTCATTATGATTACGTATAAATATGATAGAATAAACGGTCGAATTATTATTTTATCTTTTAAATAAGTGCTAATGCATAAGGGAAAAAAAATAAAAAAAATAAAAAACAGGAAATAGTCATATATGTACTTTTAAGACGCATGAGACACGTGATACATGCGAAAACTTATAACAAGTATTTTAATCATCATGTGACTCTTAGGATCTAAAAAATAACACCGAAATAATTAACCAATTCTTCACCCTAATAAGAAGAAACCATTTTTGCGCTCTTTCGGGGGGATTTTCTTGCACGTTAGTTGAAAAGAAAATTATATGAAAAAAAAAAACATTTATATATATAATTGCGGGGTTATTCGTGGGGTATTTGGGGTAGTAAACAAATCCTGGATATTAAGAGAGGTTTGAAACTTGACACATCAAAACCCCTTCTAAATTTAGTTTATTTATTTCCACTGTCATTGTAAACACTGAAAATTTTATTACACGATAAACAGTAGAATAAATGTGACTGTAATTTAGTCATTTTCAGATACTTAAACGAATTATATAGAGTTCATAAATTGTTTTTCAATGAGTCGAGCTTTCATCACTAAACTGTTCATAACATCTCAATATGATAGGAAGTCTTGAAGGTTGAAATGAACCTATTGCATTCAATCCAGGTAAATGGTATAAATGTGAAAATATTACCTACTTAATGGATGATTACTGAGAGGATTATTATTATGGGACTTAATGTTTCATAATCCAAGATTAAAATAAAAATGAAGCTTTAAGGAGAGATGTGATAAAGGATAAAACACTTCTATGAAACTGTTATAGAACCAAAATATTCATAAGAAGTTTTTATTGATGACCAAACTCCACCAGAAGTGATATTTAAACTAAAATTAAGTGTTTAATAATAAACGGAGATCACAGTGGAAAATACAGGACCATAATTAGTTAAGAATCATGTGAATTGAGTGAAACTCCAGTCAACAAACAGACATCTCTACCCAACCATTAGACATGGATTTGAATTCTCACCCTACTGTATATATGTCATCGTACTGTCAAAGGAAAAAAAAAACAAGAGGGAAACCGATTTCAGGAGTTACGCTTTTTAAAAAAAATTTTTTTTTTTGTTGTTATTTATTTATTTATTTTTTTTTTTAATGTGTTCAAATGACGAACGTATCCTATTATTGGGGTAATGTTTCCTATTTAAGTAAAATTTCTCCACAAAATATTCAATAAAATAATACAAATTTCTACCACAAATTTAAAGGTATTTTTTTTCATGTTAAATGGAGAAAATATAAAATGAAAGATGGTTTGAAAATCCTGTGGGGTAAGATATATATAATTTTGCTGTTTTTTGTCATATAATTCTAAAGGTTTTTAATAAAAAAAAGAGCTTATTATAAAGCGATTTCTAAGAAAAAAGATATACACAATTAATTAAAAATATATCATTTAGGAATAAAAAAACTACGTTCTAACAATATAAAAAAAAAGTAAAAATCTCATTTAATTAATTTCCCCATTATTTTGTTGTTGTTGTTGTTTTTTATTTATTTTTGAAAAATTTTTGTTGTTTATCATGTTTTATTCAAAATTAAAACAAATTAACAAACACACACACACATATATATATAAAGAAAGAAGTGAAATGACATTTGAACAAATTCAATAAAATTTCAGTTTTAATTTCAATTGGTATGTAAAACTTTTAATATTATATATATAGACATATATAATATTCAGATTTTTGAAATTTACAACATAGACTTTATATTAACAGTCTCAAAAAAGTGTTTGTGAAGAGAGCTTCTTGATTTATATTATTACAAATAGTTAATATTAGTATTTTTTTATATACTTAATATTAAGCTATAAAGATAGAAGAAAACCCCGATCGATAAAGTACAAAATATAATAGATAAAAAAACTAATCGACAATGATATACAAATTCAGTATATTCTAAATGTTAAAATTTAAAAAACTACAGCCCTATGTTCATAAGAATAGTTTATAATTGAAAAAGGCTCCAAAGATTATAGATGGTTATGCTAAAAATTTAACACACAAACAACTAACAATTCTTATCCTTCATCATTTAAATACCGGTAACAAAAAATATTGTTATTAATGATTTTGAAATACAACCATCATGTGACAACAACAAACACATGACAATCACATACATATCATGTGATTAATAACTTAATTATTTTTTCATTTGTAGTAGGGTAGGCTGTGGGGAAAAAAGTCTTTTAATTAGAGTCTTTTGTCATAGAAAAAAAACAACTGGGTGAACGTTTTGAAAGGGATGTTAGATCCCCATGACAAAGAATAAAGAGGGGGCACAGTCAATAATAAGTTCTTTAATTTAAATAAAAAAATCTATCAAAACAAAATTAGCGTTGAATATAGCTATTATTTTCCCGATATAGCTCTCATTTTTACAGCAAAAAAAAAAAAGAAAAGGTCGTGGGGGTTTTTAAAAGAAGAGGTAAGCTAATGCTAAGAATATGATGGGGATTATAAGTTATTATTTTTAAAGATAGGATTATACAGGTTATTGACACTCTTTAGACCTTTTAAATAATCAGCTATATTGAAAAAAAAAACAATACAAAAAGATGTTTTTTTTACTTTAGAGCTAACAAATGAACTTGTGTGTTCTGTGACTAAGACCTTACACACAAACACCTCTTCCTTTCATAACTAACATTTAATTATAATGTGAATTTGCAGAGCATTTTATTATTCTAGAACTAAAGTTTAATTGATACAATCACTCCATATTGTATTGTTCATTTTTCCTTTTGTTATTGAAAAAAATCACTTCTACTGTAGACAATATACTAATAAAAAAATCTTTATTTTAAAAAGTAAATGAAGGAAAAAAATAATATGGGGAAAAATATTATCAACAAAATCATTGATTAAAACTGTTATTTACTTGAATCTGCTAATGATAATTGTAAATGTTAATCTATGATTAGAAAAAAAAAAATTTTTTTTTCTGTATTAGAGCAGAATAGCATTGCACCTAAATAAAAAAATTCTTTGTTTTACGTTTGAATTTTAGGTGTGTTGTCCGAATAAAAAAAAACAAAATTAAAAACTGTTATAAACGACATATTAAAATTTTTTTTTTTAAATTTTTCAGGTGATTTTTCATTTTAACTCATCGCACTTCGCTATAAAAAAATTTAGCCGTAACTCTGTAATAAGAGAGAGTGAAATAAAAAGAAGTTAAAGTAAGAAAGCAGTAGGGGATAAAAAGAAATTATTTACAGTTTTTTGCGGGAAAACGTTTTTGACCCTCTGAGGGGGACAAAAAATTTTTTTTTTCTAAGACGAATTGTATTTTCTAAAGGGGTTGAACAAGAAAAAATATTTCAGTAGGGAAATATAAACAAAACAAAAGGGGTTATTGAAAAAAACGTTTTTGTCTGAAGGGGTTTCTAAAGGGAAATGGAGTTTTAATTATTTTCAGTAGGGAAAAGTAAACAAAATTTTCACCAAAGATTGAACCAGACAACGTATAACTCCTCTTTTAAGCGCAGATTGAACAAAAAACACATGATTATAAGGAAAAAAAATTGTCTAGATGCAACGTGAAAACAAAAGAAAACTGGAAAAACAAAAAAAAAACTGAGCAATTAAAAAAAAAAAAAAACAAAAAAAAACAGATGACGACGAAAAAAAACAATTCAACAATAAAAGAAAATTTGTTATTAGGTGGTAAACGTATCAATATCTAAGTGTTAGCAAAAAGAAAAAAGTCTCTCTGTTTTAAAACAGTTAAATTTTTTAAAAATTGAAAAACAGAAAACATATAAAAGGAAAGCAAACATGAATTTTTATTCTATCAATTTTGTTCTAAATTAATTTCTATAATTTTAAATATTATAATAATAAGAGAAAATATAATAAAACCATCAATAAAAAGTCTCTTTTTATTAACTAACATTAAAAAAACCAAAAGAACTTAATAAATATGTCTGGTACAATTACTCCAGAAGTTGGCGCTGCTCAACAAAACGATATCTCATCTCCTATCTCCACTCCTTCCAACAACCAATCTATTGTCGAAAGCAAAGAAGAACAAATTCAAGATGCTTTGGATAAGAAAGAACAATATGATGACCAAGAATTAAAGTTGATCCAAGACTCCTTAAAGGGTAAGGGTTACTCTCAATTCACTGGTGTCGTCTTCTTATGTTTGTTGATTTCCTTCGGTGGTTTCATTTTCGGTTTCGATACCGGTACCATTGGTGGTTTCTTCAACATGGGTAACTTCAGAAGAAGATTCGGTTCTTACCACAAGGGTAGAAAGGAATACTACTTCACCAATGCTAGAACCGGTTTAATGGTTTCTATTTTCAACATTGGTTGTGCCATTGGTGGTTTATTATTAGGTGGTTTATCTGATAAATACGGTAGAAAGATGGGTTTGACCATTGTTTCTGTTATTTACATGGTCGGTATTTTAATTCAAATCTGTTCTCAACCAAGAGACCACGTCTGGGTCCAATACTTCATCGGTAGATTAATTGCCGGTTTAGGTTTCGGTGCCATTGCTGTTATTTGTCCTACTTTCTTAGCTGAAACTGCTCCAGCTAACTTAAGATCTATCTGTGTTACTTTCTACCAATTAATGATTACTTTAGGTATCTTCATGGGTTACTGTTGTAACTACGGTACCAAGAAATACTCTGATGACTCTACTGCTCAATGGAGAGTTGCTGTCGGTTTATGTTTCGCTTGGGCCTTATTAATGATGGGTGGTATTACTTTTGTTCCAGAATCTGCTAGATACTTGATCCAAAAGGACAGATTAGAAGAAGGTAAGAGATCTTTAGCTATCTTAAACAAGGCTTCTGTTGATGATGCCATTGTTGTTGCTGAATTTGACAGTATCTTAGCTGCTGTTGAAGCTGAAAGATTAGCCGGTGAAGCCAGTATCAAGGAATTATTCTCTACCAAGACCAAGGTTTTCCAAAGATTAGTTATGGGTGTTATGATTCAATCCTTACAACAATTGACTGGTGATAACTACTTCTTCTACTACGGTACAATTGTCTTTGCTGCTGTTGGTTTGAAGGATTCTTTCCAAACCTCTATCGTTATCGGTGTTGTTAACTTCTTCTCTACTTGTGTCTCCTTATTCTTTGTTAACAAATTCGGTAGAAGACAATTGTTATTAGCTGGTGCCATTTTAATGGTTTGTTGTTACGTTGTCTTTGCCTCTGTCGGTGTCAAGAAGTTATACATTGGTGGTTACTCCCCAACTGCCAAGACCTCTAAGGGTGCTGGTAACTGTATGATTGTCTTCACCTGTTTCTACATTTTCTGTTTCGCTAACACCTGGGCTCCATTAGCTTACGTTATCTGTGCCGAATCCTACCCATTAAGAGTCAAGAACAAATGTATGGCTTTAGCTGTTGGTTCTAACTGGATGTGGGGTTTCTTAATCTCCTTCTTCACTCCATTCATTACCTCTGCTATTAGATTCGCTTACGGTTACGTCTTCATGGGTTGTTTAGTCTTTGCCTTCTTATACGTTTTCTTCACCATTCCAGAAACTAAGGATTTAACTTTAGAAGAAGTCAACGAAATGTGGTTAGATGGTGTCTTACCATGGAAGTCTGCTTCCTGGGTCCCAGCTTCCAAGAGAGGTAGCGATTACGATGCTGAAGCTTTGAAGCACGATGAAAAGAAGGGTTTCAAGAAATTCTTCTAAAGTTTCAACAACTCATTGTAACGGATATAATATAATAATATAAAAATAAAAAAAAACATAATTAAAATATATTTTGCACCTTCTGAACTTTTATTAAAAAAATTCTAATGAAAAACAAAAAAAAAAAACAACAACAGCTGTTGACGTTGAAGTTCCTTGAACAAGTGAACATAAATATCAATAGGCTATGATGATAATGATAATGATATTAATTAATTAAAACATAAAACAAAAAAAAATATAATAATTAAAAGATTCAAAGCAAAATGTGTAGTTTTAGCATCACATTAATTTACTAATATATACACACACACACATTAATTTATATATATGAAAGATTAAAATAAAATTACTTTAATAAATACTTATAACAAATAAAATTTGTGAATTTTTCTTCTTTTTTTTTTTTTTTTATAACTTTTAAATCTTTTGGTTAGATAATTCTGTTGTAGAGAACAAGAACAAAATTTTTTTCTATTTATCCGAAACTCATAAACAAAACAAAAATTAGAAAAAAAAAACAACAACAACACGTGACATTCACATGACTGAAAATCTCTGTTTTTTTATATTCTTTTTATTTGTTTGGTGTGGATTCATGAATTCTTCCACATTTCAAGTAGATAAAAAAAAAAAAAAAATAAAAATGAAATCTTTGTAAGGGGAAAAGTAAGATAACACCTATTCAAACGTGTTATTTTTTTAATTTTTTGATTAATATGAATGTGTAATGACATACTTATACAATGCCTTATATTTATGTAAGTGATAATGTAAAAGCTTGATCATTGTGTGAATTGACTACATACTTTAATGGTGATAGATAGAGAAGTAGAAATTACCCAAAGTCTAACAGTATAAAAAAAGAGCAAAAAAATAAACACCAAGATAACAAAAAGCTCTTTCTTATTCTTATTATTATTACGGTTTTAAATACTAACAAGTTTAAGGATTTTTCTTAACACTACTAATAAAAGAAACCTTCTATAAACATTCAAAAATATAAAGCCTTCGAAAGGAATCAGGGAAACTAAAATTAAGATATGTCCAAAAATAAAGCACTATATGAAGATTTTGATGATGACAACAGATCTTTTGTTAACCCATTTGCCGATGACGAAAACAACGACGCTGCTATCATAAACACTAAAAGTTTAGACACCACCCACTTTCAGCACTACTCAACAACAGCAACAACATTAAATGATCCAATGAATAGTGGTCACTTAGATCAACCAACCGAGGAAGATTTAAATCAAAGTAGTAATATCACTAAAGAACAAACTGAACATAACAAGGATGAAGCTAGATCAAACTCAAACAATAGCAAGAGTGCAATGAATGAGATCATGACCAAGATCTATAACATAGATGACAATATAAATCAATTAAAAGAACAGAATGACCAGTTTTTGGAAAAGTATAAGCTAATAGTTGATGTAGTCAATGTTTGTAGACAATTGCCTGATGGAAGAATACTGTCATCTGAAAATTCAAAAACAAAAGGTATGGCGGGATCATCAGCTACAATAAACAAACAGCAACAAAAAAGCTTTCAAAATCATCAAAGATCATTGAACAATTATAGAGCTGGCGATCTTATTGTGTATCTGGAAATAGATACAAACTTACCTACTTTCAGAAAGAAATCTAATAAGAACGTGATTAAATCTTACAAAGAATTTGAGAATTTTGCTATCTTTATGCAGGACTTTCGTTTAGACTCATTTCACGAGTTCTTCCCACCCGCAATACCTTTGAACAAAACCTCTTATGGTTTAAATAACACAGAAGATCTCATACAGTGCAAGCTGAACTTTCAAAAATGGTTTGATAACAGGATCAAGCTCAACGTCCCTGTACTAAGGCTTGAGGAGTTATCTATCTTTTTGGAAAGTGACTTTAATTCTTATATACCTATGAATGGATCTATAAATGTCAACAATAACACAACAACTTCAATGACATCAGCCAATCACTCAAAGGACTCTATGAACAGCAATGACACAATGGTTTCTCCAGCTGAACAGTTGAAAAGAAAAACATTGAAACAACTGCAGCCACCATTTGATCCTATTGAGGAATTAGCAGTGTTTAGGCCATTGATAAAAAATTGGAGAAAGGATTTACAAACTTTACAACAAGATTTGTTCAAGTTCTGCAAGTACAAGCAACAACTAAGTTCCCAAGAGTCAAATTTAGGAAAACAATTTTTGGCCATCAGCCAGTCTACTGAGTTGATTATAAAGTCCAAGGACAACTCCATCAATGCCAACAACAACAGCTACCATAACATGTATAAAAGGGTGGGGAAGGCCTTACAGACAATAGGTGATTTAAATAGTATAATGGCAACCTTTGATATGGCAGCGTTATATGATGATCTAGAGTGGTGTGGGAGAGATCTGTACAATGTCAAAGAACAATTGACTAATAGACATTTCCTTATGAGAGAGCTGAAAAACATATCTTTGGAAATTGACAAGAACGATGCAACACTCAAAAGGGTTAAAACTAAACGAGAAATTGATCCACTGAGAGTTCATGAACTGGTTAAAAGTCTACAAAAACAAAGGGACATGCAACAGTTTTATAAAGTTAAACTGGAAAGATTATCTAACAATTTAATATTGGATAAAGACATAGTAATGAAGAACTGGGAACAAGATACACTATCCACGTTCAAAAACTTTGCTTTAAGAAATATAGAATATGAAAGAAAGAAACTGCTGATCTTAGAAAGAGTTAAGAATGATGTCAGAAAAACTGATAGAAGTGGTGGTTTGAGCAGATTGGGGAGAAGCAACCTAACTCCATTTGAAAACCCCCAGGAAGATAACATTGACCAGGGCACAAAAGGAAAAGACGCTGTTGTGGGTGATAGCTGGAGTGGTGATAAAAGAGATCATAAAAGTATTGATGCTGCAAGCGACATGAAGGGGACTTTGTACAAGACAGGTCAAAGATTGTATGCTATGACCAATGCGGAAACCAGCAACAATGAAAATAAAAAACCTGGCCATGATGACGCAAAGAATAAAGATAAGTTTGATGAAGATGACAACTACTTCACTACAATGGCAGCAAAAAAACTAGCGGCAAGTTTAATGGGCCATAGTTAGTATCTAAATGAAATATTAGTGCATGGTATGTTATTTTTTTATGTATAACTAATGTGGAGTTTTATTAAAATAAATAAATAGATAAGTATTGGTGCGATAAGAATTTGCATATTTTTTATATTTTTATTTTTTGTTGTATATCTTATAAGACAAGTTAACAAGGTGATATTTTTTTTTATTACATTTTTAACATTTTTATTACCTATATTTTTTTCAAACATTGGTAGAATATTTATTTCCTAAAACAGTATGCGTTTATAAACTTGATATTACGAGAAAAAAACGTATAAAATCCAAAAAAAAATTGTTTTTAGCATCAATTTTTACCAAAATTATTTATTTTTTTATTAAAAACAACCTTTACTCCCTTACACTTTAAATAATAATTAACACTTTCCTAATACCCAGCAAAAAGAAGAAGAAAAAAAAAAGAAACGTGGGTCACGATGTTTTATCAAATTTGTTTCAAACCATTTCGTCGGAGATAAATGTGTTGACCTTTTACTAATGTCATCTTTCTTGTTTTTATTGTTATAATAATTTATAATTTGATGTGATAGTTGATCTATTGTTGCATTTTTGTTTTAAGTCTGAAACTATCACTTAATATATGGATATAAGAAAAGAAGAACAAAGGCAAGAAAGATAATAATAAAGAACCTTTTAGAAAAGAGTAAAGCGGCTTTTCACAAATAGTTGCTTTCTATGAATGTTGTTTCATTAATTTTTGTTTTAGGAATCTAAGATATATATATATTTTCAGCACATGTGTTTTTCGTTGAATAATACTATAGGTGAATAGCTTTGTGCTCAATCTTTAGAAATAGCGCTTTTTTGCAATTGAACAATTTGCAACTGAGGTAAATATAAACGAATATTGCTAATATTATCTCACTGTTAATTAATAGATGAATCAGCCATCAATTTTATAGAAATTATAAGTTGATATATCCGACAAAGTAAGTTCTTATCTAGTACTAATTAGAGTCAAATAGGAACTACTAAAATTTAATAAAAGGATGAGAAAGTCTCTTGTAGTGTCTATGACTTTTATTATCAGTAACATGTCTTAAACAAATATTGTAAATTTGTACTTCTTCTTTTCTTTTATTTTTATTGTTATCCTCAGCGTAATTTTTATCGAATGATTATAAAAAAAAAATAATTTATTTTTTTACATAAATATATTAAAAAAAAAAAATTTCTTTTTTCGTCATTGATTTCCTAAACAAGTAATAATACGATATCTTTTTATATTTCAACAAGGCAATGATATTAAAAATTTTTTTTTTTAAATTCGAGGTAAATTGGGGTTAACTCAGAGAAAATTTTTTTCTTTAAAATTATAATAATTTAATTTTTATATATATCAATGTGCTGAGTATATGTAACAAACTCAAATATTTTAAACACTAGATATTTTTTTAAAACTTCTTTAAACTACTTACAAATGATATTATAATTGTAGCAATCGTATGTATTAATTTGAATTTATTTATCTAATTATCGTTATAATGATTAGAAGCATATGTTTATGCTTAATAATAAATAATTAATTATTAACATTCTCAACTTGAAAGAAAGAAATAAGATTAAAAACCACCATAAAACTTTAATTTAAAAAAATACATTCAAGATGGTTGCTTTCACTATTGACCAAATTAGAGCCTTAATGGACAAGGTTACTAATGTTAGAAACATGTCCGTTATTGCTCACGTCGATCACGGTAAATCTACTTTAACCGATTCCTTAGTTCAAAGAGCTGGTATTATTTCTGCTGCCAAGGCCGGTGAAGCTAGATTCACTGATACCAGAAAGGATGAACAAGAAAGAGGTATTACTATCAAGTCCACTGCTATCTCTTTATTCGCTGAAATGAGTGAAGAAGACTGTAAGGAAATCAAGCAAAAGACTGACGGTAACTCCTTCTTAATCAACTTGATTGATTCCCCAGGTCACGTTGATTTCTCCTCTGAAGTCACTGCCGCCTTAAGAGTCACTGATGGTGCTTTAGTTGTCGTTGATACCATTGAAGGTGTCTGTGTCCAAACTGAAACCGTTTTAAGACAAGCTTTAGGTGAAAGAATCAAGCCAGTTATGGTTATCAACAAGGTTGACAGAGCCTTATTAGAATTACAAGTCTCCAAGGAAGATTTATACCAAACCTTTGCTAGAACTGTTGAATCCGCTAACGTTATCATCTCCACCTACGCTGATGAAGTTTTAGGTGATGTTCAAGTTTTCCCACAAAGAGGTACAGTTGCTTTCGGTTCCGGTTTACACGGTTGGGCCTTCACCATCAGACAATTCGCTACCAGATACGCCAAGAAGTTCGGTGTTGACAGAGCTAAAATGATGGAAAGATTATGGGGTGACCACTTCTTCAACCCAAAGACCAAGAAATGGACTACCAAGGAAACCGGTGCTGACGGTAAGGCCTTAGAAAGAGCTTTCAACATGTTCATCTTAGACCCAATTTTCAGATTATTCGCTGCTATCATGAACTTCAAGAAGGAAGAAACTTTCACCTTATTAGAAAAGTTAGAAATCAACTTGAAGTCTGAAGAAAAGGAATTAGAAGGTAAGGCTTTATTAAAGATTGTTATGAGAAAGTTCTTGCCAGCTGCTGATGCCATGTTGGAAATGATTGTTATCCACTTACCATCTCCAGTTACCGCTCAAGCCTACAGAGCCGAACAATTATACGAAGGTCCAGCTGACGATGAAGCCTGTAACGGTATCAGAAAGTGTGACCCAGCTGCCGGATTAATGTTATACGTTTCCAAGATGGTTCCTACCTCCGATAAGGGTAGATTCTACGCCTTTGGTAGAGTCTTCTCCGGTACTGTTAAGTCCGGTCAAAAGATCAGAATCCAAGGTCCAAACTTCGTTCCAGGTAAGAAGGATGATTTATTCATCAAGGCTATCCAAAGAGTTGTTTTAATGATGGGTAGATTTGTTGAACCAATTGATGACTGTCCAGCTGGTAACATTGTTGGTTTAGTCGGTATTGATCAATTCTTATTGAAGTCCGGTACCTTAACCACTTATGAATCCGCTCACAACATGAAGGTTATGAAGTTCTCTGTTTCCCCAGTTGTCCAAGTTGCCGTTGAAGTCAAGAACGCCAACGATTTACCAAAGTTAGTTGAAGGTTTGAAGAGATTATCCAAGTCTGATCCATGTGTCTTAACTTACATGGCCGAAACTGGTGAACACATTGTTGCCGGTACTGGTGAATTACACTTGGAAATTTGTTTACAAGATTTAGAAAACGACCACGCTGGTATTCCATTAAAGATCTCTCCACCTGTTGTTGCTTACAGAGAAACTGTTGAAACTGAATCTTCTCAAGTTGCCTTATCCAAGTCTCCAAACAAACACAACAGAATCTACTTGAAGGCTCAACCAATGGAAGAAGAATGTTCCTTAGCCATTGAAGACGGTAAGATCAACGCCAGAGATGATGTCAAGGCCAGAGCCAGAATCATGGCTGATGAATACGGTTGGGATGTCACTGATGCCAGAAAGATCTGGTGTTTCGGTCCAGACGGTACTGGTCCAAACGTTGTTGTTGACCAAACTAAGGCTGTTCAATACTTGTCTGAAATCAAGGATTCCGTTGTTGCTGCTTTCCAATGGGCTACCAAGGAAGGTCCAATTTTCGGTGAACAAATGAGATCTGTCAGAATCAACATTTTGGATGTTACTTTACACGCTGATGCTATCCACAGAGGTGGTGGTCAAGTTATTCCAACCATGAGAAGAGCTACTTATGCCGGTTTCTTATTAGCTGAACCAAAGATCCAAGAACCAGTCTTCTTAGTTGAAATTCAATGTCCTGAATCCGCTGTTGGTGGTATCTACTCTGTCTTAAACAAGAAGAGAGGTCAAGTTGTCTCTGAAGAACAAAGACCAGGTACTCCATTATTCACCGTCAAGGCTTACTTACCAGTTAACGAATCCTTCGGTTTCACTGGTGAATTAAGACAAGCTACTGGTGGTCAAGCTTTCCCACAAATGGTTTTCGACCATTGGGCCACTTTAGCTACCGACCCATTAGACCCAACCACCAAGGCTGGTGCTATTGTTGTCGAAGCCAGAAAGAGACACGGTATGAAGGAAGAAGTTCCAGGATGGCAAGAATACTACGACAAGTTATAAGCTGATTATCTTTAAAGAGAGAAAAATAAAATTTTTTTTAAAAAAAAAAGAACAAAATAATCAAACTAAAGTTTATGTTTTACTTTACTGGTTTATGAGAAATTGCTTTACTTTTTTTTGGTTTACTTAATTTTTAAGTTAATTGATTAAGAGGGCTTATTTCTCTATTTTGCTAACATGGTACAATGTATATCTTTAATATTATAATTTGATAAAAGCGTAGTTAATGAAAAATAATTTATATATATATGTAGATTAACCAACATTTTAAAAATCAAGAAAAAATACAAAAAAAAATATAAAATAATAACATATTTAATAGTTTACGTTCTTCTTTTTTTATAAATATATAGTTTAATAGGCTAATAGTTGTGCTAATATACTCACAACTGAGTTGTAACTCTAGTAAGATAGTAAGACAATAACTAAGATCCTGTTATTTAGAAAGAATTAATTAAATAAAAATAAAAGATAAACATTATAATTCAATTTTTTCAGTACATTATTTTACCAAATGATTCATGAAAACTTTCCGATAGTGATTTACTAATTTTTTTATTTGTAGGGTATAAATCAAATTTGTTGTATAGTAACAATATCGATTCCCCCCTTGAAGTACAATTGTTGTAAGCCTCTATAAGATCCTTAAAAGTAGGGTATACAGATTGAATAATGGTCGCCTTTTCAAAGGAACAACCCTTTATGGACAATAGAGCATTTTGATACAGTTGGTTTGCAGTGATGAATGATGATTTTGCCATGATTTCTTGGAAATTTGAAAAATTATGACAACATTCATATAGTACCCTTTCTTCCTTTGAAGAAAGTTTTGTTTCTTTTTCTTTTATTTCTTTTAGCTCTTTTGTTGTTGTTGAATCAATAAGAAAATCATCAGAGAGAGATGTAGTTAACACAGGAGTTTCAAACTCCTTTCTGAAAATCATCAAAACATCCTTGAATTCAGTCTGAGATGAAAATTCATTATGGTTTATAAACAAGATTTTTTTTTTTTTTTCAAATGATTGCAATCTTCCCCTTAGAAGATTGTGTAAATGGATAAGAAAATTTACCGTTTCCGCAGTACCTTTATTTCTATGCAGTATGAATCCATCATTGTGTGAGATTTGAAAGAAGGCAGTCTTGATGCTTTCTATCATACTCTGAAGACGACTGTTTATTACAGACTCCTCCACCAGGTAAAAACACCATTTGCTTCCTGATAATTTGAGTCTCTTTTTCTGTTCGGCAAACCTTGTGTCCTTGATACTACTGCACAAATCATCAATTCTCTTTCGTTCCAAAATACAGTTCAAAAAGGCCTCTTGTTGTGTTTTATTGTTTCTGGCAATCCATACAAAGTCACCTAAGGAAAGTTGTCTGTTTTCTGCTTTTATACCCTTTTTTTTCAATTCTTGTAAGAAGTACTCTCGATCTGATAAAGAACGGATTTCTCTGTTGTCTATTAAAATGACTATCTCATAATCATCCCAACTCCAAGTTTCATAGTTTATAGACTCATACGATGCTTTTATATTTGACTTATTATTTTTAGAATTTGTATTTACCTTTACATTTTGGTTTTTAGATTCTGGTAATGAAGATATAGAAGAACTAATGTCAGTATTGTCTGTGAAATTATTGAACGATCTGTTTATTGAAGTGTTACCGTTTGTAGCTGTGATTAGAAGGTCTGAAGTGGCTTGTTCATTCTTTATCAAATCTAAAAACTCCATATTTTTATTTCTATTTCTATGATCATTTTTAGAGTTATGATTATTAATACTATCACTGTTATCATTATCGATATCATTATTGTAAGAGTTTGTCGAGTTTGGTAAAAAGGGAAACAACAATTCTTCATTTAATACTAAACATTCATCATTGATTCTCTCTCTATAATATTTATTCCAAGATCTTCTCCAATTCTGTTCAAAATAAACATCATTATCAAATTCCAAACCATCCATTTTCTTAATAGTAGCAGCCAATATCATCCCCTCTGTAGTCAACCCATATTTCTGTGGTTTTTTCTTCCCATTGACTTCTTCAACGAGTTCTTTATTCAATAACAGCTTCATAGTTGACCAGGCTGAGTAGTAGTCATTTGTGGAGGCGTTTGAATAGAAGGATGAATCGCAGTATTTGGTTCCATATTGGATAATTTCTTCCTTTGTCATGGAATTGTTATAGACGAAGATGTTCTCTAACAGAGATAAAAGAATTGCAAAAGCACCAGACCGTTGTTTTGGTATATACTGTTTTTTATTATTGATTTTTCTCTTCTTTGTTTTGTTACTGTTAGTATTAGTTTTGTTGTTTTGAGTGTTCATATTGGTTATATCATCATCATCTTTTTTCTTATTTTTTTTAGTACCTTTAGTATTATTAGTATTATTAATAGTAGTGGACATCTCAGGTTGGAGTTTATTATTTTGTATGTATTTAATAGTATTATTTTCCGTATAATAATGAATTAATTTATTTATTATAGATTCACTTATACCATTAACCTTATATAAATCATGTATCGATCTAATCTCACATTGATCATGCTTATACAGGGCATTTATAGCCCTTTGATATACTATATCCTTCTCCTTCTCCTTCTCCAACATCATCATTTCATTATTATCTTTTCCGTTGTTATTAAATTTAAGAACTTCTAAAGTTCTTATGAACTCTGACTTAAGGTCAGTTATATCTATATCACTCATGGTTATCTCTATCTTTTATATCTAATATATAGTTTGGTGTATATATACAATGATGATGATGATGATCATCAATATTATAGTTACGCGTCTGTCTCTATGTCTGTATGTATGTATGTATTTATTTGTTGAATATAATATTAGTAATGATATAGTAACGTGACTATAACGTGACATGTCACGATACTTATTATTAATACATAAATTGTAATAATAATAACTCCAATGGATATAAATTATTATTATAAAATTAAATGAGAAATATAATTAATTAGTTAATTAGTTAAATAGTTAGTTAGTTAGTAATGATTATAAAGAATAAGAATAAGAATAAGAAGATATTTATTTATTTATTTAATTACTTACTTACTTACTTATTCTATGTATCTCCTAATTACTTTATTCTATGAATTTAATAATAATTGACATCTTTTGTTTTTTCTTTTTTTTTCGGGTGATTAACAATGTAATTATATGTGAAGTAATATTAAGAAGAAATAAGGCAACTATGAAAAAAATATATTATAGTATTAATTGTAAAAGAAGAAAAATTAAAAAATGATATCATTATGAAAATAAATTAAAATAATATTTAAAATAATATATATATATATATAAGTATACATACAATTGTTATATTATTATTACTCTATGTTATTATACTTATTACTGAATATGATAGAATATGATAAAATAGAATAGAATAGAATAAACCAAGAACAAATATTAATAATATAATAACATAAAATAATATAATAGAGAAAGAGATGATTATGGATGGACCTCAACTTCGACATGTTTTCCATAATGTCCACTTGAAAACCATCCCTCCACCATTAAAGGATGACTCCATCATTAACACTCTAAATAGTAACAATAGTATTGATAATAAGAGTAGTAGTAGTAGTAGTAACAATAAGAGAATCATCTCGCAGGAGATATTCACTGGGAAAATCATAGTCCATGAATATTTGAACATCACCTCATTTTCCAATGATAACAATAGTAATAGTAATAGTCATGACAATAGTCGAGATGAATATTCAGTGACTATGCCAAGGACACGTCTCCTATTCCAATTCATATATGAAGATGAAGATTTAGATAGTAAAAGTAGAGATAAGGGAGGGAAAGAGAAGAGAGAAAAGAAAGATGTTGAGTTTTGTCGGTCTAATTTCATAGACAACTTGGAGAAGTTTCAAGAATTCATCCATGAAACAGACAGGAATGAAATCAACGCAAGAAACAAGATTTTATATAACAATGATCTCTCTTCATCTTCTTCTAATGGTAACAATAGTATTAGTAATAAGAAGAACAAGGATAGAGAAGAGAAAGAGAAGGATGTTTTGTGGTATGAGTATGATATAGTGGTTGAAGTGTTGAATATGCGGATTCCATTGAGTTTGACAATGCGAAGGGATGATAAAAATTCAGTAGTCTTTAAAGATCTCATTGTCAGACTCAGAGATGAATTTGAACTTATTGAAGATATGTACTATTATTAAAACCAAACAAAATAAATATAAATAAAGAATTAAAGAGTGAGAAACGACTGTAAAATTAGATATTATGTAAGAATAAGATATTAATAAATAAAGAGAGAAAAGAGATGGAGAAGTGACTGTAATTGAAAACATTATAACTATATATAACAATAATACATAAAACAAAAAAAAATAAAGATGAATTAAGGATGATCAAGGTAGGACTAAGTAACTTATAATATATACATAAATATATACATAAATTGTAAGGATAATTAAAAGAGATGTTATATTATATTATATGTATATATAAATATTATTATATATATATTTTTTTTATTCTTCTACCTCTATATATATATTAATGATAATAAGTATAGTATGTTTTTTTTTTATTTACAGATGTTTAATTTGTTCATTGTGTAAGAATTTCTCAATATGGCTCTTTTCTCTTCTGTCAACAATAATATGGTTCATTTCCTTGAAAGTTTCTTTCTTACTCTTATTCTTATTATTGTTATTGTTATTTTTATAGTATGGATACACATATTCAATAACGTCTAATGGAACATTGTATTTGATAGCAGCATCTAAATGACCAGTTTCTTTGACTATCTTAACAATATCCTTTAATTCATCCTCACCAAAAGGTTTTAAACTACTGATACTAGTAATTGAAGAAGTATTATTAGGTAAATTTTGTAAGGTTAACTTTTCAGTTCTTGAGTAGACTTTAGGAGCCAATTTGAAATCATGGTTATTTCTTGATAATTTCTCTTTATTATGTGGTAAATCATAATAAATGTTATAGTTTAGATCTTTATTAATTAAGAAAGATCTAGGTATATACTCTGAAAATACTAATCCATACTCTGATGTCTCACTAGGATTCAAATACATACCACTAGGTGATCTTCTTAATCCCTTAACATAACCTTTACTGTTGTATGATGATTTCTCATTACTGAATATAGTTGGTGATCCATATAATGTTTTCATACCATAAGTATCCTTTCCTTCTTCTGATCTACCCACTAAGAAATAATCACTTAATTTTAATTTATTCTTAGTAAATCCTTTGGATAATTTACCTACAGGTTTTAATGGTTTATAATTAGTTGAAGTGTTTATAACTTCTTCATATAATATCTTACTACTTTTGAACATTATTATTCTTTTATTATTTATTCTTATTGGTTTTTCTATTAATATTATTATCTTATTCTATTATTATTAATAAGTGTATTAATATATTGTAATGTAATATATTATAATATTAATAATATCTAATAATAATTATATATAATAAAAATTTTTCTCTTTTCTCTACACTTTCAACTCTTTAATACTTTACTTATTATAGTAATAGTAATAGTAATAATATTATTATAGAAAAGTATATATATATATATCATGTGACTATTATTCTTAATTAATTAATTATTTATAATATAACATATCACGTGTATGTATTATATTATATATTATATATAAGTAAATATCTATGTATAATCACGTGTATATGTATTATAACTATAAATATTTAATATAGTAACAATAGTTAATATAATAGTAAGTAAGTAATATAGTTATTATTATAATATAATACACGTGATATGTTACTATTGTTACTACAATATATATGTTATAATATAATAAATGTACATGTGATATATTATTATTATTGATTATAATTAACTATTACTTACTACTATATATATATGTTTGTAATTATTAACTACTACTACTATTACTTATTACAGTTAGATCATTTAGATCATTTCCCTAAAATTAAAAAAGTTAACAATAAGTAATAAATAAATAATTAATGATTAATGATTATTATTATTATTAAGATGATATTGATAATTGATGATGAAGTGTAAACAAATTATTATCTATTATTATCTATTATTATTCTATTTAAATAATATTAGATAGAGGCTTTTATATAATAAATAATAATAATAAAATAAATAAATATATATATTAGTAGATATACATAGATATATATTTATGTATATAACAGTCGACTATAAATATTAATATATAACGTTAAAACAATAATAAAATAATAAATAATAACAAATAACCAAAGTATATCTAAATAATTAATAAATTAAAAGATAAAAGGAGACAATGATCAAAGAAGAATCTTCTTCTATAGAGGATAAAACTAAATACATTAAAAGTAATGATAAATCATTAGGTATTTTACAACCATATAACAAAGATAAAAACCCTAATGATTATCAACTGTTAAACAATAGAGTAGAGGGTACTTTCCCTATGTTTGATTTAGATTCTATTACAAAGGATGATCAAGAGAAAAATAATAGTACTGTTAATAATGATAATACTAATAATGAAATAGATAAAGATACAGATACAGAAAAGAAGAAGAAGAAAGGATTAAAAGTGAATAAAGATGGGATAGTTTTAGAACCACAACCATCAGACAACGAACAAGACCCTTTAAACTGGCCTTTGTGGAAGAAGGAACTTTCCTTATTGGCTCTAGGTCTCCATTGTTTCTTGGGTGGTGGTCAATCATCAATGCTGGCCTCTGGTAGTAACAAACTAAAAGAAGAGTACAAACAAGACGCTACGAAAATCTCATACCTTGTGGGTCTGCTAATGATAGCCATGGGTATAGGCAGCATCATAGCCTCCCCTACGGCTACAATCCTTGGGAAAAGGGTTGTTTATCTGATGGGAATTTTTATCTTTTTCTTTGGTAGTATAGGGTGTGCATTGAGTAACACATATGGGGCTTTATTGGCCTGTAGAATCATCTGTGGGTTTGGTGTTTCTACAGTAGAATCATTACCTTCCTCCACGATCTCTGAGATCTATTTCTCTTATGAAAGGGCCTACAGAACTGGAATTTATACTTTTTTACTACTGGGTGGGAAAAACCTCCTGCCTACAATAAGCAGTTTTATCTTTCAACTTAAAGGCACACACTGGTTGTTCTGGATAATGGCTATAATTGCAGGGTTTAATTTCTTCACACATTTATTGTTTGTTCCGGAAACTTACTGGGATAGAAGTCCTGTCCCATCACAGAGATCTATCAAAGAATCCAAAATTGCTAGAACTCTAGGTTACAAAATTACACAACTATCAGATGATGACAATAGTAGTAATAACAATAATAACAACAACAACAGTAATGAAGAAGAAAAAGAAGATGAAGATATCATGTCATTGAATTCTAATGTTATCAATCAAGAACAAGAATTCGTAGCAAGAATGCCCCTAACAGGCAAAATCCCTACAAGTAACAACATGAACCAAGTTGAAGCGGTCTTTGATAGTGATGATTATGACGAAGAAGAAGTAGAAGATAAAGAAGATCTATCTAATTCTTTAGATCATTCTGGAACTGACACTATTAAAAAAACCAGATCTAGAAGACAATCCATAGCCAAATCTTTAGTAGAGTCCAAGGCCACCGCTGGGTTATCCCTCTATAGTGGAAGAATATCCATGCAAAAATGGAAACTTGTCCTTATCAGACCGTTTATCCTCTGCACTTTCCCACACATTTTCTTTGCCTCGTTGATGTATTCCTTCTCTGTAGTTTGGCTGATTGTAATCTGTGAGGTTATAGCGGAGATTTTCGGTAATGAAGAAACGTATAATTTCACTGTGATTGAAACTGGACTGATTTACATTTCTCCCTTCATAGGCGGATGCATGGGGTCATTATTAGGAGGGAAAATCTCAGACTACTTTGTGAGAAAATGCAGCCGATGGAACAATGGACTCTATGAGCCTGAGTTCAGACTGTTCATGATTCTCCCTGCTGTTCTCACCACTTCCATAGGACTCATGGGATTTGGATGGTCTGCGCACAGACAAGATTTTTGGCTTGTACCTGTGATTTTTTTCGGTATTATGTCCTTTGGCTGCTCACTGGCTTCAACTTCAGGAATCACGCTGGCCATAGATACCCACAAGAGTTTTGCCAAGGAGGCATTGGTGACTTTTAACATGATTAAAAACATTCTAGGGTTTTGTTTTTCACTGTTTAATAACAAGTTTGCCCATTCGTCAGGATACAAGACTGTCTTTATAGTTTATGGATGTATTGAGATATTCCTGGGTTTATTGGCCATTCCACTGTATTTTTACGGTAAAAGATTGAGATTATGGGTGTATCAAAGACACGCTATTGAATTTACTTACCAATTGAAAAAGAACCCATCGTCTTCATAATAAACTTAAAAAAAGAAGAATATTAAAATCAGTAGTAGACATTTACTTGATTATATGGTATGTAGTATATATATAGTGCTATTAAGACTCCTTGATCTTATTGTTATTGTTATTGTTGTTATGTAATAAAAAAACGTGACCATTTCTGTTATTACTATTACTATTATAATATTTTTTAAATTTTTCTTAATATTTCCATGTGACAAAAGAAGTGTATACACTACATAACAACAAAATATTGAAATTAAAAGAGGGAAAAGAAGAAAACACTAATAACAAAAATTTTTATTCAATTTTATTCAATACTAACTATTATACATACATATATTTATATATATTAAATATAAAAAACAGAAAGGTTAGTTAACATACCATATAGAATTACAATTAATATATATCTAAATATATAAAGAAAATAGAAGGAAGAAATCAAATGTCTTCAATGTTTAATCAGCAGCCTCAAGTGGCTTCGCTTCGTCAGCAAAAGGAAGATGAAAAAGTTGAAGAATTAATCAAGGATCTTTTAAGATTTGTAGTCAGAGCGTTTTTTTCCACTCCATACATTTTGATTCTAGACTGTATAATATTCCATTCCGTGTTAGCAGAAGAGGATATTTCCCATTTGTTAGGGTTGAAAAGACCTGATGTAAGATCATTGTGTTCTAAATTGATTGAAGAAAGACTGCTATCTTCACATTCCCAGCCTGAGTTCCAGGCCGGTACAAAGGGTGTCAGAAGATACTACTACTTTATCAAATACCCCGAGGCTATAGATGCAGTCAAATGGAAAGTCCATCAATTAGTCACTCAACTGAAACTAGATCTAAAGGAGAATTCTAAACCTCAAGGGTATATGTGTCCTACATGTAACACGAAGTACTCTCAACTAGATGCTGTGTCTTTGTTGAACTATGATAGAACACAATTCATCTGTTCTCTATGTGAACAACCGTTGATTGAGGATGATTCTGGGAAACTATCTCAAGTTAAACAACAAAACTTATCTAGATTAATGGTGCAACTGGAACCGATTATAACGTATTTGAAAAAGATTGATGATTCTAAAGTTGAAGAGAACACCTTTGAACTGGCACTAACAAAGCTCATACCCCCACAAAACAACTCTCCTGCTTATTACAGCATCAATGCAAAACAGAAAAGAAGACAAGATTTCGTTTTGCAAAAACTCAGAGAACAGACTTTATCCCAAGCTGCCCAATTGGCCTTGCAACAATCTGGGGCAGACTTGCAACAACAAGTGCAAGCGGTCAATGGTATTTTGAACAACAGCAATTCCAGAAAGGCAGCAACGAACTCCCAAGCTACATTGCATGTCAACATCACCACAGCCTCTGATGAAAAGGCACAGAAGGAGTTGCAAATAAAGCAATATGAAGAAAAGATGAAACACAATGCATTGCCTGCATGGCATGAGGAGAGTACTATAGGTAAGACTCTGGGACATGTGAGAGGAGAAAACGATTCTGGAAACGGTTCCAACAACTACTCTTATAGCAATAATAATAACTATAATAATAATAATGGTGAGAGAAATGGATATGGACAAAGGAACTTTATGGATTACAACAAGATGAATTCCTCAAAGCAACAGCAGAAAAACCTGGACTCTTATTACAGAGATTTGCAGCAAAAACAAATGGATAAAAAACAAGCATCATCTTCATCCTCATTCACCAATCTAGCAATGAGTGTAAAAGCAGGCTCAACAGCCCCCGGAAGTGATGGATATATTGGAACTGATGAAATCAACGATGCAATGAAGAATGTACCTTCTTCAACAGTAACCACAACACCAGAAGAAGAACAAGAACAAAATAGTGGAATGAATGCTGGAGCACCACAAGGTGAAGAAGAAGATGAAGATATCAACTTTGATGATGTGGATGATTATGGAGAGTTTGATTATGACAATTTGGAAGAGAACGCAGAGGACGATATTGAAATTGATGATTCTCATGTATATGAAGGATTAGACGATGATGATTTTGAAGAGGAAGAAGATAAGGAAGATCAAGAAGATAAAATTAGTAAAGAAGTGGATGTAGTTAATGAAAATACAGAACAGGAGACTTTAATGGACGGTAAGGATAAAGGAGAGAGTACGAATGAGAATGAGAATGATGAAGATAAGAAGAAGGAAAATGTACCTGAGGAAGCCTCTGATGAAGACTTTGATTTTGAAGATGTTTAAAGATAATATTTTTTCTTTTTATATATAAAATAGATAAATACTCTTTTTTTAAATTTAAATTGAGTTTATAGATTTAAATTTCAAAAAACTAATAATTTAGACAGTTTCTATTTGCAGTTTTAGTTACGAAAGTTATCCTAATAGATCTTGATTATTGTTTTAGAGAGATCAATGCAGTGAGTTTAATGTTATTGTAGAGATTATACATTCAAAGAAACCGAAAAAAAAAAAAAAGAAAAAAAAAAAGAAATGAAAATTTATAAATAATAATACAAAGACTGAAAAATATCAATAATTTCAGAGACAAAGAAAAAAAAAAATTAAAAATATAAACAGCTTTTTTTTTAAATATTTATAAATTTCATTAAATTAATATATATACATAATATCTTTGCAATAAATATATACTATGAACAAATATTTTTAAAAACAAAAAAAATAAGAAACCATTTTCTACTAATTAAGAACAATGTCCTTGAGTGATAACAGAGGTGTGAACTGGAAGCTTATAGCCAGCACAGCTGTAGTTACAGCAACTGTGATCAAGACCGTTGAGGTTTTATTGAACAAGTACTCTACACATCAAAGAGATGAGAGTAATTCAAGCAGCAGTAACAAAAACAAATACATTACATCAAGTACAGAAGAAGAAGATGAAGAGTTGGAAAGAGAACTTGAGCTTATCAAGAGACAACAGAGAAATGCAAAAGAATATTCTGATGAGTTATTCCGTGAACAGTTGGCTAGAAACTATGCCTTTTTGGGTGAGGAGGGAATGCAAAAAATCAAAAAAACATCAGTTATAGTGTGTGGTGTAGGTGGTGTCGGTTCCTCAGTCGTCACATACCTTGTCAGATCAGGTATTTCCCGTATAAAAATCATAGATTTCGACCAAGTTTCCCTATCTTCTCTTAACAGACATTCCTGCGCCACATTGAAGGATGTGGGAAGATCTAAAGTCACAGTCTTGTCCAGTAACTTATTGGAAATAGCCCCCTGGTTGGACATTGAGGTTGCCAATGAGCTATGGACTTTGGAACATGCCAAGAGACTACTGACTTTTGAAAACGGCGATTCTCCAGACTGGGTTGTTGATTGTATTGATAATATTGACACTAAAGTTGATTTGTTGGAGTATTTGCACAAAAACCAAATCAAGATGATTTCATCCATGGGTGCAGGAACCAAATCTGATCCTACAAGAATCAACATCAATGACATCTCTTGCACAGAGGAAGACGGATTGGCTAGAGCATGCAGAAGAAAATTGAAAAAAAGAGGCATTTTAGACAATGTTCCCGTTGTATTTTCATCTGAAAAGCCTGATCCAAACAAGGCCCAACTGTTACCATTATCTGAGGAGGAGTTCAAAAAGGGTAATGTTGACCAGTTGTCTGCCCTTAACAACTTCAGAGTTAGAATCTTGCCCGTTTTGGGTACCATGCCTGCAATCTTTGGTCTTACTATAACATCATGGTTGCTATGTACCATTGCAGGATACCCTACTGAGCCTATAGTAGGTAAAAACAGAGTCAAAGTATATGATGGAATGTTACAGCCATTAGCCGGACAAAATTTGAGACTGGGTGGAGAGAGTGAAAGAATACCTATTTCCAATAACGATATTCCTTACATTATCGAAGAAGTCTTTAGAGGAAAGTCTGTAGTCTCTGGAGAGTCTACAAGATTGCAATTGTCTAAATGGAACAAAGATGAAAAATTGAGTTTGCAAAATGTAGTCTTAATGACTAGAAAGGAAGTTCAAAACCATGAAAAGAAATACCTATTGGGCGACACACCCTTGGAAGAGTTATACCCTCCTGAAGTGTTGGACTTGGTTGAAAGACGTTTCAAGGAAGAATCTTGGTATTCTAACTTTAGATAGGTCAATTGGTTTTTTTTAAAATCTTTATATATCACTGTTATATAAACATTGATTGTAGTAATTATATTTTTGAAATTATTAAAATAAGAAAAAAATAAAATAAAGAAAAATAGAAAAACCGATATCTCTATAATAAATTAAAAGAATGAAAAGTATATAAATAGATTGATAAATATTATTTTTTTGTTATTGTTATTATTATTTTATATTATATTGCCATAGTAGAATTAAAAAAGAAAGATAGAAAAAACCCCAAAACATTTCTTGGTAAAAGTTTCTAAAAATAGTTTAAAAAAGTAGTTCCAGAAAGTAGTTTTATAAATGCAGGAACCATTTCATCTGTTCATAGACATAGAAGCTGCAAGCCACCATGGGCATCACTTTGATGTATCCAATACTCAACCCCGTGTAGAACCCCTTGATCCCCTGTTCATGGAAAATCTGTCTGGACATATCAATCCAGTTCATATTGGAGATCCTGGTCACTTGTAGTCTTCTTCGAATGATCTCAAAGGGATACGCTGCAGTCTGGGATAACATCCCTGCTAATCCTCCAGAGACCAGTTCTGCCCATGTTTTTAGAAGCACCCTTTCCTGAAGGGCATTGTCCTTGTAATTATTTTTATTTTTATTTTCTATTTCTATCTCATTTGTATCATTTCTCTCTCCTTGGTAAGTTTTCTTAATGTCCCTGTGTTTTTTATCTTCTTCCAAAACTGCACTATAAACGGCGAATGGTTTTAAAAGTGGAGATTTAAAAATATCATGACAAAGATCATGGGCAAAAAAAGCCACACCGGCATAAGGTATCATCCCATACATCGTTGGCATGAATCCTTTGTAAAAATTATGAATTCCAGGTTTGGTTTTATTTGTTTCTAGTAATGTTTTAGAATTAGAATGGATTTTTGAATTTAGGTCACTCTCCATTTCCATTTTTGAAGATATATTGTTTTTAACAGAAGTAGTAGTAGAAGTAGAAGTAGAAGAGGAAGAAGAGTGTAGTGATGACATTGAATCTGGGACAATGTGTTTCAAAGATGTTGAGTTATAATATCCACATTTATAAATACTAGAAACCAACGGGCCAAGTTTGGCTTCATGTTTGTGCGTGACATAGGCCATCTGTACCCTTATAAGATCGAGCGGGTATGTTAAAAAAACACTGCACAACCCTGCACAGGACCCACTGATGAGTCTTCTGAAATGGGTCTCATACTCTGCAGAGGGAATAAAAAAACTTCTGATCTGCTCATAGGCTATAAACTTGATCCCAGAGTATGGAAAGATTCTGACTATAGTGGCAGAGTGGCCCTGGTATAACCCTGAGAGACCATCGATGAGAGAGATATGCTTGATGGCACGGACCAGTCCGCTGAAGGATCCTCTGAACTGAATGAAATGCGGATTGCTCGTTTGAAATAATATCTTTATCCTGTCCAATGGCGCTATCAACGTCTTTGCACACACTCCTGCTATCCCCCCTGCTAGACCTGATTTCAAAATATACTCCAGACTCTGCTTGTCCACAGCGGTGTGTTTGATCAGAACATTCTCTAGTGGTGTGACTTTATCAGATTCATGCATATCGTTACCCATAGATTTTTTAGAATTAGGATGCTGGTTGTATTTTATAGAGGAAGGGGAAGAGAAAGAAGAAGAAAGAATTTTATTACTGTCATGATTAGTGCTTAATTTCTCCTTTCTGTCATTACTTTCAATTCCATGTTGAATAAGCTCAGGATCATGCAAATTTGAATTATTTATGTATCTACTACTACTATTATTACTATTGTTATTATTATTGTTACTTTTATGACCTGAAACAACAATGTTTGGTGGGGTGAAAGAAACTATATGGTCACTTGAGCCTGCAAGTTGTTTATTCCCGGATATGACACTAGAGCTATTGAGAGAGGAAGAGTCATGATCTTTCAGGCATTGTTTTAATTTTGTCAGGAAAAAACCCGTGGCATTTGTGATTAATATAGGTGTGTTTAAGCTAAAGAGAGAGATAGAAGGAGTACTAATGTCTTTATCATTCTGGGGTGTATCAGTTGTATTATTTTTATCTCGAGCATCATCTTCTTCCATTATTATTTATCTGTTTTATATATTTATATTTATTTTATCTATTTGGTTACAAAGTATACCTTGTTAGGATATTTAGAATATTTAGTTTATTGTTGTTGTTGATATGTACAGTTTTAATTTGATCTATATCTTTACTATTTAATGTATGTATGTATGTAAATATTTGATTCGAACTTCTTCTTCTTCTTTAAATTAATACTTCTTTTGTTAACCTTAAAAATAGTAATATTTTTGACTATTAGTAGTATTCTCTAACATATAATTATATATATGGGTAAACTGAACAAATAAGTAAATTACTCTATGAAGTAAAGAGAAAAGTAAAGAAAAGTAAAAAATTTCTATATATATTTCTAATATATATTTCTAATATATGTATGTAGATAGTTAGTTTTATACACGTGACTAACACCCATTAGGAAAACTCCTTATAATAATAATAACATAAATAAAGTGATTTTACACTTAACACTATATACAAATATAGATATGATATGAATATAGATAGATATGTCACGTGACACATATATAACAAACTCTATTAACTGTATTAACTGTATTATCTAATTATCTAATTGTTAGGTAATTATAAGGTAATATTATGATTATTATGATTATAGAAAAAGAAATAAAAGTTAGAGAGAGACTAAGATCGGAAGAGCGTC
>JAJMDK010000106.1:0-29755 GCA_030573515.1 Hanseniaspora jakobsenii
ACCCTATACTATTCATTAAAGGCAGCAAGTCTGGATTTATTGAAGATGAGGGAATAAAGGGAATACAGCGATACTTTAATAATTATGAAATAAAAGACATTAATGGAACTCATTTATTGATGAGAGAGAGACCGAATGAGTATTTGAACTGTATTTCTGATTGGATAAGAAAACAAAATCTTCTGCAATACAATAAAAAAGCAGACTTAAAGAAAAAGACTGTTGTTCTCTGAGAGACATAAAAGTTTTTTTCTTCTAAAAATAAAAAGTAGAAAAAACAATAAAAACAATAAAAAATTATAGGATAATTAAAAGATAATTTATTACTTTGCTAAAAAAAAAACAACAAAAAAAATATTATTATGTCAAGATTTAAAAAAAAAAAAAATAAAATGAGTTATTTCCCATGCACCCCCATTTTAAATCAAATTATTAAACACTTGATCTTACTAAATACGTAAATAAAACAATACATATACATATACATATACATATACATATATATATATAAATCATAGTTTTAATATTCAGGAAATAAACATTTTCTTAGGAACGATACATGATTATCTTTAAATTTTATACTCTCCTCTTCTTCCCTTTCATCAATCTTGCCGTCTTTATCTTCCAACTCCATGTATCTAACTATATTTTCCTCAATTGTGTTCATAGTGACTAAATGGAATATTTTAGTGTTTCTTAACTGTCCAATTCTAGAGATTCTGTTGATTGCTTGTCTTTCAATGGTTTTCGTATTGTCAACACTATTGTTGATGGAAAAAAAATCAAAAAATACCATCACACTTGCATTCGTCAAAGTTAACCCTGCATTGGAACTTTTGATGTTTAATATTAATACTCTTATCTTTGGGTTTTTCTTGAACTCGGATATCAATTCACCTTTGGTTTTCAAATGATTATGATGTTGATTTTTTTTCTTAATAGAGATATTTAATGATTCAGGATATTCATCAAAGTCATTCATCAAGAACTCTGATTTTTTTTTGTTATTATTCCCTCCCTCAGTTGATAGGGATGGGTACCCTGCTTTATTCAAAAGTGTTTCCAACACTGTTGCAATTTCGGAGGTTGTAGTATATATGACAATTTGTTGTTTTTTTTGTTTATGCACTTCATCATCCATATCTATATAGCTGAGTAGTTTTATCAATGTGTCCATTTTCGCCCCATAGTTCAAAGAGTTTATTCTTATCTCCTGCATAAGCTTTATATTAGGGAATATAGTGTATCCATTAACCTCATTTTTCAAATTGTTATTTGTTGATTGGGTCAATAGATTTTTTTTAATAGGATTATTAGTCATGGGTAAAACACCATTCAATTCATTTGTATTATTATCTTCCATTTTGACTTCTGAATCATCCATTGCATCCAATATAAAATAATGTATACCATTGATATCTATCCTTCTATGACAAAAGGGACACACTCTTTTGATCTTATACCATTTTTGAATGCAATCTTTACAGAACTTGTGACCACACTGGAGTATTCCCCCATCATGGATGAATTCTAAGCATATGCTGCATTTAACAGAGTCACCCCTTTGGATTTCATAGAGTGATTTTAAAAAGATTCCCCTTGACATAAGTTTTTGAAGTTGCGAGTTGTCAATGTCTATAAGTTTAGTAAAATTGTCATTAAGTGACTTCATAGAGTCTAAATCTGCAACATAGTCCAATTCTAGAACTTTATCGCTTATTTGTTGTAAGTTTTTAAAATAAGAGATCTTCTTATTGTAGATTTTGTTCAACTCCCTCACGGATGATTCCCATCTGCCATGATATTTAGCAATCTCATTATCGAAATCTATACTTGATATAAATTCAGTCACTATATTTGCCAGGGAAGATTCACGGAAGATCGTCAAGTTCAATAATCTTTTGTTAATATCTGCATAAGTTTTAAACTTGTCAACTATAAAGTACTCTTCTTTGTATGATAGATATCGATCAGGGATATTAAAGAGATTATTATTCCCTTTAGATGAAAGGACTGCAAAGGAAGAGTCCTCAATTATATATTTCCTGTTTTTTAATATTAAGTTAATCAACTCAAAGTTGTTGAACACTTGTTCCTGAACTTCTAAACTGGCCTGATATTCTGTATCTGGTGAATTTTCATTAGTAACACTCTTTTCCTGAGTATTAGGTAATGTTGGATTGGTCCCTTCAGATCTCTCAGAATTATTTAATATAGGAATTTTCAATAATTCAACACATTCCTTGTATAATAAATTCAAAAGATTGGTTTGTTTATTTAAGATAACAATAACATCACGCAATAAAACCAATTCCGGTACAATCTTTTGATGAATTTGCCGTTCAATAAACTTCCTCTGTAATAGTTTATTTTTGAAGTATGATACATTAGTCTCCTTCATATATTTATTTGACTCTGTATCTTCGTCATTATCAAAATCATTTTCATGATCACTATTTTCAAATGAAACCATGTCTGTATTATCATCCTTATCAAAAATGTGTTTGAAAAAATATCTACCCAGGGAATTAAACATAATATCTTTACTGACTTTGAAGAAATATTTCTCTTCTAACTCTAAATTAATTTCATTGTATAGTGGCATCATAGGACTTTGAGATATATTATTATCTCTTGTTAAGGAATCAATTCCTTCGTTGACATCATCTATGAATGTCTTTAATAATTCTCTTCTGGATACTTCTGCCATTTGATATTCATCGTTTTCCAATTTTTCCAAATCTTGTTCATTTAATTTCAAGTTCATATTTGAAGTTAAAATCTCACCATTGTTTTCATTTTGATATTGTGTTTTAAGTTGATAATAACAGCAACCTAGGAAAAAATGGGCATTGTGTTTTAAAAGTAACAGTAAATTATAATGTGTTCTTTTCAAGTTTTCCTCACTAGACTTTTCAAGAGTGGCACTAAAATTTTGGGTTGAGACATCTTCATTCTCTTCATTTTTAACTTTTGAATCCTTAAACACAGACAACTTCTCTAAATCTTCAACTACAATCTCCAGAGCGTGTTTGAAAAATTGTATGGACTCTATGGGAGATTGCTTGATTTCCAAACTATACCGACCATTGTCAATATATTTATTGATAATTTTCCTTTTGAGAGAAAAGAGAGCTCTATCATTATCCTCAACCATTTTGTCCAATATACTGTTCATAGTAGTTAGATGATCTTCCTCTTCAAGATCATCCTTTTGTAAACTTTTCCGTTTTGAATTTTTCTTTGAATGAAATAAAGTGTGATAAGCTGTATGCAACCCGTTATTACATAACATTAGCAGATTTGTAAAATGGGAGTTTAAAACCAAAGAGTCTGATAAGTTATTTGTGCTGTTGTTTTTAATATCTAAATACGCTTGATTGTATTTCTCCCTCTCGATTGGTGTTAAATAAACAGGAATCATAAACTTCTCCTGTTTTGGTATGTTCAATTGTGACTGGACAGCCTCCCTTGTATGTCTTCTTGCAATATCTTTGTAAACAAATATCTTCAAAAAATCATTAACAATGTTGAAAAATGTTATGTTTGGATTATCATTGCTTAGAGAATGATTGCCTTCATAGTCTGTTAAATTCCATTGACCAATCTTAGAAGAATCAATACTTCCAAATTTATCATCATTAAATGGTCTTATTTTAAGTACAGATAGAAGATGGGTCAATTCCTGAAGGGCCTTGTTGCAGTTTTCAGATACCAAAGGTGTTGCGCTTACAGCCCATGTATAGATATATTTGATTTTTTTTATTGAGTCTAGTGAAGATTTGGATAAACTTTGAACTTCGTCAAAGATGGCTCTTGTGAATGTCACTAGACATAGAGGCGAGGAGTAATCATATTTGACATTGCGTTTATTTCTTGTTCTGGCAGATGATGAGCCTCTATGCACTGCATAGTTTACATAAGACACCTCTTTGACTAAGACGCTATAGCTTGTTATTATGATGTTGAAGGTATTTAATTTTTTTATTGCATCCTCTTGAGATATATTGGGAAATTCTTTTTGAAATTCCTTGAACCCCTTGTAATGATATATCTTATAATCTAAAGTCTCTGAAAATTTACTAAAGGAGTCCTTCCATTGATTTAATATTGTATCTGTACAAACCACCAAAGTTGAAGAAATTAGTCTCTGCACTTCTACATCATGTAATTCTTTTGATTTGGAAATTTGAACATTTTTATTACTTAATCTTGTATAATTATTATAGCTTTCTATTTGATTATTGGATAGAGGGTTTAGCAGAATGATCGATATGCATTCGATTGTCTTACCTAAAGACATATCTTCAGATAAAACCCCAAAGGCAGGAGGAATAAATCCCATTTGGAGTGATGATTGCTGAAATTTAAGTCTATTAATTATAAACTCAATTGCTTTCTCTCTAGACATGACATATCTGGTAATTTTGTTTACATAGTAATCACCGTTAAGAACAGATATATAACCTACTTCAAAGTTATTTAACTCTTTCACAATTGTTGATACATCGCTTTTTAAAAGATGGACTGTGTTGTCAAGGTTTATATTTATAGAATTTTGTCTTTCCCTTCTGAGCATCCATTCCACAGTCTTCTCTTGGAAGGGAAATAAAACTAAAGGATAGAGCTTATCCCTTTCAGATTGAGTTAACTGTCTATCCCGTTGATCTTCTTCAATGGTATATTCCTCTAGTAAAAAATTAAACAAAGTTTTCACATTAACATCTTCCTCTGTATTAACACTCTCATCAGCGTTAATCAAAGATTCATTGCCTGATAATACAGTTAAAATGTCATTATTCAATGAATGATTTAAAAAACCACTGTTAGGGAGAGATATATAGAAATTTAAAGTTACAGAATTGTTTTCTGTCTTTTGTTTAAATTCATGACTGAATAATTTCAAATTGATATCAAAATCAATAATTTTTTGTTTAATTCTAGATTTTAAATCTCGTTTCAATCTTTTATTTTTTTTCCGAACATTTTTATTGTTATCCTTATCTTGAGGTATAAACAAACTTTTATTATATTTGATTGTTTTAAAATAATTTATAAAAAGTTTTAATACAGTAGAGTTTTTGAAGTAATAACTGTTAATATTACAATCAGATAGTTCGAATGTAATATCATCGATAGTATCATTATATAATTTTATATTAAAACCATTATCAATAGAGTTAGCTGTTATATCCAAATTGATATCATTTAAATCTATGTTAGTAAAATCATCTAATAAAGGAATGTGTAAGACTAACAAGTTAATAGAATTCATACTCTGATTTCTATTATTCTATATTAAAAGATTAGTAGTCAGTTATGTTATTTTTGTTTTTTTCTCTATAATTAATTATAGTAATTGTAGTAGCAATAGTAGTCTCTTTGATAGATTAATGATTTAATTGTATTTAAAACTGTTTATATTGGTTTTAGTAACTTCAGTATCATTAAAAATATTAATTCTAATCTGTACATGTGACATGCATCACATGATTACTTAATTATATGTTATATAGTCATGTGATAATGTCATGTGATTATCTATTAATAATACATCTATATAGTAAATATATAAGAGAGAGTACAAAAGAGTTTTTCATTTTTTTTCTTTCTTCTTAAATGTGGGTTGTAAATGTTATTTATTTATTTAAGACATATTAAAATAATTTTATTATATTCATTTTATTTTTCTACCACGTATTAGTAATAAATATTTAGAGAGAAAGAAAGAAGAAGAAGAAAAAAATATAAATAAATGAAATACGTAAATATACATTATTTGTATTATGCCACATACAGATATATATATACAGGGAAACAACAACAACAACAATAACAACAAATTATTAAATGAATAATAACAATCAAAAGAAAGTAAGAATCAATTATTAAATCATCTTTATATTAAAATATATACATAAATATTTAATATTTTATGAATTAAATAATAGATTTATCCACACATATTACAGACATTATAAACAATAAATAACAAACAACCATCGTATTAGTATCATTATTATTATTGATATCATAAATTATAAAATCATATCTTAAAAACATATTCCTACCAAACAACATCAACAACAAGTATAAATAGATATATATTTGTATAGATTTATTCACTTGTATTTAAACATTCACACATATATATTTAGATTTATAATTTCATATATTATATACACATAAAATAAATAAATAAATAAATAAAATGTTTAAAGAAATTAAAAATATATTCAAATCTAAAGATAAGTCACATGTAAAACCAGTTAACAATAAAAACCACAATAATGTAAATACTACATCTGGTAATGATTTAGAAAATACCATTAACACAAATACAGTTAGTAGTAATAAACCTAATCAAGATAGCAAATCTCCAAACGTTTCCAATAGCTCTGTTCGATTAGTAAAAGAAGAAGAACAGGAACAAGTTAAAAACAATTTGAAACAAAAGAGAACTACTGATATCAAATTTAAGGAAGAATATCTAAGCAACAACAGTTCTAGTAATGACCAATTAAACGAATTAAATACCTCAGGTAGGGACAGAATTCAAAGCACAACATCAAGAGCCACTTCAGGTACTCACGGTAGTTCCATAGTATCATTAGATTCTACATGGGTAGATGATGATGATGATGAGGAAGGACAAAATGAAGGCAGCTATGACGAAGAAGACGAAGAAGATGAAGATGACGATGATGATTTAGAATACAACAAGTTGAAACAAGAGTATGCTGACAAAGTGGAAAAACATAAACATCATCAAAGGGGTAAGAAGGAAGATTTGATTAGCCAGCCACAAGTACTGAAAGTTCAAAGACATTTGTTTCCTGAACAATCAGAACTTGCAGATTATTTGTTACTTGAAAAGATAGGGGAGGGTGCCTTCTCTCAAGTTTACAAGTGTGTAAAGTACGATATGACATTGATTTACAACAATCTCTGTGATTTCAATGAAGAAGAATTTGATGACGAATACTTAGCTATAAAGATAATAAACAAAAGAATGCTTGATTCTTCAGAGGCCAAAAAGGAAAAGAAAAACAAGATTTCCTCTAGAGAGCAAGTGTTGAAGGAAATCATGATACACAAACTAGTTTCTAAAAGAATCAATTCCACCACTGATGGAGATTTGTTGAAAACAGATATTGATACAAATCATAATGACGGGGCAACTCATATAGTGAAATTTGTAGATTTTTATGAAACTGAAAATTATTACTATATAATCCAAGAACTAGTAACAGGTGGTGAGATCTTTGGAGAGGTTGTAAAATACACCTATTTCTCTGAGGATCTTTCAAGATTTGTTGTCAGACAGTTGGCCTTTGCCATCAAACACTTACATAGCTTAGGTGTTGTTCATAGAGACATCAAGTTGGAAAACTTGCTTTTTGAAACCATTCCATCCTTTGAAAGAAACTCTAGCAAGTATGATCCACCCTTTGTTTTGAGACAATCAGATGATGTTGAGAAGAAAGTTGATGAAGGTATATTCATTCCAGGAGTTGGTGCCGGTACTGTAGGTTTAGTTAAGCTTGCAGACTTTGGTTTATCCAAAAAGGTGGTTAACATGAATGCTGCAGATCTTTCAACTCCCTGTGGTACTGTAGGTTACACAGCCCCAGAGGTGGTTAAGGATGAAAGATACAGTTTCCAAGTGGATCTCTGGGGTATAGGTTGTGTGTTATACACTGTCCTTTGTGGTTTCCCACCATTTTATGACGAAAAGATTGATATCTTGACTGAGAAGATTAGTAGAGGTGAATATACCTTTTTAAGACCATGGTGGGATGAAATCTCTGATGGGGCTAAACACTGTGTTTCTAGGTTATTAGAGATTGATCCTTTAAAGAGATACACTATAGATGAGCTTTTGGCAGACCCTTGGTTATCTACTTATTCATGTGAAAGCGATTACCCTGTAGAGGTTCAACAGAGAATATCCCATCTAAGAAGCAAAGTGTTTGAAAGAAGAAATAGAAGAATGTTGCAAAAGAAGATCAAGAGACAAGAACAAGAAAGACAGAAAAAGAATGTTTCTGATGATAATGACTTACAGAATAAGATAGATAAGGAAATGTCTCTGAAGGAGATAGTGGATGATGATCTTATTTGCAAAGTTCCTGTTAAAACATCTATTGACACTACAAACACCTTATTATACTCACCTGCAGCTGCAGTTTTAAGAGATGCCTTTGATATTACAAATGCAGTACAAAGAATTAAGGAAGAGCGTAACAACTCTCCTGATTTGAATAAGAGTAATATTCCTCTAAACTTCAACCAAAGAACAACCGGTAATGGCAACGGTAATAATAACAATAACTTAAACAAAAACAGCACAAGCGGTACTGGGTTATCTAACATATCTGAAGATGCAGAACTGAATGATTACTCCAACTATGCCTCAGCTGTGAACAGTAACAATTTAGACACAAAGTTTTTCCAATTGAAGTTGAATACATCAACGATTGTTAAAAGACGTCATAATAATATGACTAATGGGAATGATGATGACAGTTTAAAGAAAAGACAACATCCATTAGCCAACTCTATAAACTCTTCTACATAAAAAAAATAAAAAAAAAAACTTATATATTATAATTATCATTTTTTTTTTAAAAATACATTATAAAAAAATAATTACAAAGTATTATTATCACATTTAGTTATAGAGATAAGGAGATAACAGTTTTATATTATAATGAGTAAGTAGTAAAATTATGTTAATTTTTACAAAGGAGATATAAAGGGGAGATGAACAAAAATAAAAAAAAAAACAATCACATGATTAATCATATGTTTTTATATTTTAGAAAAAAAAGAAAAGTTATAATTAAGAAGTAAAAAAATATTTTTTTCTTAATATTCTTGTTTTGATTTTTATACTCATCACTTCCCAAAGCGGAAACTTCAGCGAAGGTAAGAAAAATAAGAAGAAGGTATACGAGAGACAAAAAAAAAAAAATTAAAGAAGAAGAAGAAAGAGAAGAAAAAAATACTGTTAACCTTTATTTTTTATACATTACTTCAAATATATAATATTTCCCTTTTTGAAATAAAACTGTTGAAACTATAAAAAAAAGAAATTTTAATATTAATAACTAATTATTTTTTTTTTCCTTTGAAACATTTTAGATAAAAAATTTATGCTTAGTACGACACTAACAACAAGTTTCTTTTTTTTTTTTTTTAAAAAAAAGATATACTGGACTACAAATATCAAAGAGAGATATTTAGAAAAAAAAAATAATTAAAAATTCTTGTAGTAAAAAAAAACAACAACAACATTTTAGAAAAAAATTTTTTTTCTCTCTTTTTTTCTTTTTTTTTTTTAAAATTTTGTTTTGAAAGTGTGTTTCTAAGAGGAAAAGAAGTCGATATATATAGTTAATATTACATATAATAAATATCTGTAGTATATATACATCATCTAATTGCTCATTAGTTATGTTAAAATTTTTTACATATTTTCAATAAAAGTAAAAATTTTTAATTTATAAAATGTGCTCATAAAAGTTAGTCTCAACTCATTATAAATCAATTAGATAACAGCATTAAGACAAATTTATATTGAGCTTTTTTCAATACATTCAAATAAAAAAGAATCTTTTTAATATATCGTTTAAAATAACAATTACAGAATATCTCTTTCCTTTATTTTTATTCTACTTTAATTTCTAAACGTTTGTTTTAAATATTACAATTATTATATCTACAAAAGAATCATTAGAGAAAGAAAGTTTTAAATCTTTAAACCAAGGATAATCAAATAAAAGAAAAAAAATGTCTGATTCCGCTCAATCCATCCAAGTTTTAAGCGAATTATTTGGTAAGTTATCTGTTGCCACTGCTGACAACAGAGACAGCGTTGCCACTGAAATCTCCTCTTTCTTAAACGGTAACATTGTTGAACACGATGTTCCAGAAGAATTCTTTAAGCAATTAAAGAGTGCTTTAGCTGACAAGAAGGCTGCTGCCGGTGCTTTAGCTGCCATTGTTTCTATTGCTTCTGCTAACAACTTATCTCCATCTGTTGAGCCATTCATTGTTGCTTTAACTGCTGATATCACTCCATTAGCTGGTTCTAAGGACAAAGACACCCAAGTCTTAGCCAAGGATGCTTTATTAGCTATTGCCAAGGCTATTGATCCTTTATCCATCAAGATCTACTTGCCAGCTTTAACCTCCGCTTTAGCTAACACCTCCAAGTGGCAAGAAAAGGTTGCTATCTTAGCTGCCGTTTCCCAATTAGTTGACACTGCCAAGACCCAAATTGCTTTAAGAATGCCTGAATTAATCCCAGCCTTATCTGAAGCCATGTGGGACACCAAGAAGGAAGTCAAGGTTGCTGCTACTGAAACTATGACCAAGTCTACTGAAACTGTTGACAACAAGGATATTGAAAAGTTCATTCCTCAATTGATTTCTTGTATTGCTTCTCCAAACTTAGTTTCTGAAACCGTTCACTTGTTAGGTGCTACCACCTTCGTTGCTGAAGTTACCCCAGCTACCTTATCCATCATGGTTCCATTGTTATCCAGAGGTTTAGCCGAAAGAGACACTGCCATCAAGAGAAAGGCTGCTGTTATCATTGATAACATGTGTAAGTTAGTCGAAGACCCACAAGTTGTTGCTCCATTCTTGGGTGAATTATTACCAGGTTTGAAGAACAACTTCGCCACCATTGCTGACCCAGAAGCCAGAGAAGTTACCTTAAGAGGTTTAAAGACTTTGAAGAGAGTTGGTAACGTTGGTGAAGATGACAAGTTACCAGAAGTTTCTCACGCTGGTGACATTGCCACCACCACCTCCGTTTGGGAAGAATTATTAAAGGCCATCAACGTTACTGTTGCTCCAAGATTCGCTCCAGTCGTTGCTTACATTGCTGCTATTGCCGGTGACTTGATTGATGAAAGAATCATTGATCAACAAACTTGGTTCACTCACGTTTTACCATACGCCACTATCTTCTTGAAAGAAAAGGAAGCCAAGGAAATCGTTGATGACTTCAGAAAGAGAGCCGTTGACAACATTCCTCAAGGTCCAAACTTCGATGACGAAGAAGAAGAAGGTGAAGACTTATGTAACTGTGAATTCTCCTTGGCTTACGGTGCTAAGATCTTATTGAACAAGACCCAATTAAGATTAAAGAGAGGTAGAAGATACGGTTTATGTGGTCCAAACGGTGCTGGTAAGTCTACTTTAATGAGAGCCATTGCCAACGAACAAGTTGACGGTTTCCCAACTAAGCAAGAATGTATGACCGTTTACGTTGAACACGATATCGATGGTACTCACGCTGACACCTCTGTTGTTGACTTCGTCTTAGCCGGTGATGTCGGTACCAAGGAAGAAGTTGTTGCCAAGTTATTAGAATTCGGATTCGACGATGAAATGCAAAACAAGCCTATCACCGCTTTATCTGGTGGTTGGAAGATGAAGTTAGCCTTAGCTAGAGCCGTCTTAAAGAACGCTGATATCTTATTATTAGATGAACCAACTAACCATTTAGATACCGTTAACGTTGCTTGGTTAGTCAACTACTTAAACACCTGTGGTATTACCTCCATCATTGTTTCCCACGACTCCGGTTTCTTAGACAATGTTTGTGAATACATTATCCACTACGAAGGTTTGAAGTTAAAGAAGTATAAAGGTAACTTGTCCGACTTTGTTGTCAAGTGTCCAACTGCTCAATCTTACTACGAATTAGGAGCCTCTGACTTAGAATTCAAGTTCCCAGAACCAGGTTTCTTAGAAGGTGTTAAGACCAAGCAAAAGGCTATTGTCAAGGTTTCCAACATGACCTTCCAATACCCAGGTACCACCAAGCCTCAAATCTCCAACGTTTCTTTCCAATGTTCCTTATCGTCCAGAATTGCTGTTATTGGTCCAAATGGTGCTGGTAAGTCTACTTTGATTAACGTTTTAACCGGTGAATTATTACCAACTGAAGGTGAAGTCTACACCCATGAAAACTGTAGAATTGCTTACATCAAGCAACACGCTTTCGCTCACATTGAAAACCACTTAGACAAGACTCCATCTGAATATATCCAATGGAGATTCCAAACTGGTGAAGATAGAGAAACCATGGACAGAGCCAACAGACAAATCAACGAAGATGATGCTGAAGGTATGAAGAAGATCTTCTACATTGAAAGTACTCCAAGAAGAATCCAAGAAATCCACTCCAGAAGAAAATTCAAGAACTCTTATGAATATGAATGTTCTTTCTTCTTAGGTGAAAACATTGGTATGAAGTCTGAAAGATGGGTTCCAATGTCCTCTGTTGACAATGCCTGGATCCCAAGAGGTGAATTAGTTGAATCCCACTCCAAGTTGGTTGCTGAAGTTGATATGAAGGAAGCCTTAGCTTCTGGTCAATTCAGAGCTTTAACCAGAAAGGAAATTGAATCCCACTGTGCTATGTTAGGTTTGGAAGCTGAATTAGTTTCCCACTCCAGAATCAGAGGTTTGTCTGGTGGTCAAAAGGTTAAGTTAGTCTTAGCTGCTGGTACCTGGCAAAGACCTCACTTGATTGTCTTAGATGAACCAACCAACTATTTGGACAGAGACTCCTTAGGTGCTTTATCTAAGGCTTTGAAGGCCTTTGAAGGTGGTGTTATCATCATTACTCACTCTGCTGAATTCACCAAGGATTTAACTGAAGAAGTTTGGGCTGTCAAGGACGGTAAGATGGTTCCATCTGGTCACAATTGGGTCACTGGTCAAGGTTCTGGTCCAAGATTATCCAAGAAGGAAGAAGAAGGTGACAAGTTCGATGCCATGGGTAACAAGATTGCCTCTGCTGAAAAGAAGGCCAAGTTATCTGCTTCTGAAATCAGAAAGAAAAAGAAAGAAAGAATGGCCAAGAGAAAGGCTGCCAAGGCTAGAGGTGAAGAATACGTTTCTTCCGACGAAGCTTTGTAAATTAATGAAAGTTATGAATAAACAATATATTTATCTATTTACTTTACTTTAGTTTATCTTTATGTATTATCAAATTTTTACCGATAATAATTTCCGATTAAAAAAAAAATAAAAAAAAATATAAATAATAAAAAATTTTTACAACATTATAGTATAAACTAGACATCTCAGTATAATTTCAAAATTAATAACAATTTAATTGCAGCTATTAAAGTGTTTATTATTTATGACATTGTATCTTTTTTTTTTGAATTATATGAGAAGAATAGAAGGCTTTACTGTTAATCTATGGTGTGTTATAAGTAACGTGTAATAATAAAATATTTTTCATTTATTAATCAATATATATATTTTTTTCTTATTTTAAATTTAATTTAAAACACGTGACTATATATATACTTATTCATTATTATTTATATGTAAGATACTAACTAGTTACCAATAATTAATTTCTATTCTTAGTAAATGTGATTTTTGACCTTAAAATTTTAATATTTTTTTTTACTATTGACTAAAACATACTCTAAATAAAAAATTTTATTATATATGTAAAACAATTATTAATCTTTTAAAAAGAGAAATAACAACCTTTAAAATAAATAATTTATTCTTCTTATTAATATCGAGTTGTTTTTTTAACTATTAATTGAAAATAAATTAAAAACTGATTTTATATTCAAAACGAAAAAAACAACAACAATAAAACCTGTAAAGAATATAATCATAACAACATAACAAAGTAATAATGAGAGGATCTAATAAATTACATTTATTGCTACTGATTCAACTCGTTTTCAGTATTATTATCAAAGGTGGACTAATCACATCTGAGGAAAAGGAAATTGATCCTTTAGATCCTTCAAAAAATATTGACCATGAATCTCCACCGGAGGGTGTAGAATGGCAGGACTGGCACATGGCTCATGAACATCAAATGGAGGAATATGAGCCGGAACAGTTCTTTGCACTACATGATATTAAAAAGAAGGGATATTTGGACTCTAATGATATTTTAACCATGTACGGATTGCAAAGGGAGGAAATCATTGGAGATGGAGATGGAATGGGAACTCATGATTCCAGTGAAAAACAAGTTGACGAAGAATTAAAAGCAAGATTAGTCAAGTTTGTGTTCAAATTGTTTGATTTAGATGACAATGATAGAATTACTAAAGAAGAATTTTTAATAATTTCCAAAGAGGGAAAGAAATTCCCAGACTTGGGTGTAGGAATAGGTCATCATGCCGATTTTGAATTAGAATATGAAATCCATCATTGGAACAAGTATCATAAAGATCAAGACCCTGAAGTTAATGAAGTACATAAAGAAGATGTAGAACATGATTTATTACACCACGAACACGAAATAGAGCATGAAGAAAATGTTCAAAAGGGTTCTTCAAGACAAACAGTTATAACGGATGATGAATTGGAACTAAGAATCAACAATGATAATATTCCATTGAAATTTAGAAGTAGAGGATTCTAAACCCTGAATATTTAATGGTATTTTATATAATTGTAACATAACAGTCTGAATAGTACTACTATACCAGCTGGTACTTTTAGTATTAATGACACCAGCTTAAAAAATCAAATACCCTCTTTTTTCATTTATTTAAGTTTACCAGTTTAATTAAAATACCTCTTTTTTATATATCTTTTTCTACATACATATACAGCGATATCATATATGTGATAGGTTATTTATATAAGTGAAACTATGGATTCAAGTTGTATTTTTAAAAATACGTAGTTTACCGATTTGTTTGTTGTTATAAGTATTGTTTTATCATTTTAAGGTAGTAATATATATTTCAAATATATTGATTAACACGTGATGATCAAAACAAGTTTTTTTATTAGTATTATTATTATTGTTTATAGGTAAAAATAACATCATTGAAGGCAATAAAGGGGAGAGTGGTAGAGAGAAAGAAGAAGACAAAAAAAAAAAAATTTTTTTTTTTCTATTACTACTACTATTAAGAGTACAATAAAACGTATAAACAATTTATGGTGCTATAATAATTTTTATATGACGTTTATGATAAAAAAAAATATAGAACTTTGTTTAAATAAATAAAAAACAATTTTACTATATAAACAATGTTTAATGAAGTTATTACACACACACACATATATATATATAACAATAACTTGTAATAAGATTTTAAATTTGTAAATTAAAATAAAAAATACAAGTAAAAACCATCTATAAATTAATAACAATAAAAAAAAAATGGTTAAAGCTATTGTATTCACCGATTTTGATGGTACCATCACCTTAGAAGACTCTAATGACACATTATCTGATAACTTTGGTATCTCTAAGGCCCAAAGAATTGAATTATTCAAGGAAATTGTTAACAGCAAAGGTTCTTTCAGAGACTCCTTCCAAATCATGATGGATAACATCAAAATGCCAATTGATGAGTGTATTGATTACTTAGTAGGAAAAATCAACTTAGACCCTGGTTTCAAGACATGTTTAGAGTATTGTAATGCCAATGATATTTGTGTTGTAGTAATCTCTTCAGGAATGAGACCTATCATCAAGGCCTTATTAGTTGATTTATTAGGACAAGAAGAGGCAGACAAGTTGACAATTGTCTGTAATGAAACTGAAATTTTGGATGAAAAGACAGGTGAATGGACTATCAAGTATAAGAACCCAGACTCTATTCACGGCCATGATAAGAGTATCTCTATTGACGAGTTGAAACAAGCCACTGAATTATCTGGCTACAAAGTTGATCAAGAAAAGGAAAAACCTATCTACTTCTACTGTGGTGATGGTGTTTCAGATGTTAGTGCCGCTGCTAAATGTGATTTGTTATTTGCCAGAAAGGGCAAAGATTTGATCACTTTCTGTGAAAAGGGTGATATCCCATACCATGAATTTGAAAGTTGGGATGATATTTCCAAAGGAATTAAAGATGTTTTGGAAAACGGTAGAGACATTAAGGATTTGATTCAAAACCACAAGAAATAAATGAGATAATTCATTTTTTATTTTAACTTCATTTTACATTTCTATGTTTAATGTATATATACTATTTTTAACGACTGACTAATAAATTTCAGCTCTTCTACATATAGAAGAGTTATTATGACAATTTTCTTTTTGTATTTATAATTATGATTTGTTACCTTTTTAAACTTAATTTTATCCATTAAAGATGGTGAAATTTTGAAAGCTATAGATCACATGTCACATGTGTATGTTTCTCTCTCAATAGCAAACGAATGTTTACAGGAAGGTAGGCGGTTCCAATTTTATTTTTTTCTGTTTTTTGTTTGGTTTTTGATAGCATATATCATGTGATCAGTCATATAACCAAAAAAAAAAAAAAAAAATTTAAAAGTTAAAAATTATTCTTCTTTTTCCCTGTTGTAAAGAGTTAACAAACGGACTTCTTTCGGCAGCCGGAATCGGGGAAATAATTTTTATTGTTAATAAAAATTGTAATTGTGCAACTGTAAAAAAAAAAAAAAAATTAGAATCTATAATATTAGCAACAGTGCTTAAAAACAAAAAAGTTTCAGGTTTATTTTTTTCTTATTTAATGACTATTAATATTTTTTAAAAAACTCATGGAGGTGAAAATGATTAATCAACAATTCTGAAATATAATAATAGGTTATTTGGAGTATGATATTTTATTTTATTTATTCATAAAAATAATATATATAAAGGAAAGGTTAAAGATATGTAAATTGACATGATTAAATTGTGTTCTTCCCTTTTAAATATTTTTTTCACATCAATGTTCCTAATATTCATTTGACTATTACAAATTATTACAAGAAAGAGAAACATCTATAAAAACCAAAATCGAGCTTTAGTTTCAATTTTTTTTTACATATACAGATATACCTATATCTTTCAAATATCATTCATAAACTTAATATATACAGTTCATAACCATGTCTACTACTAAAAAGATCACAGTCTTACCAGGTGACCACGTCGGTCAAGAAATTGTCGAGGAAGCCATCAAAGTTTTAAAATCCATTGAAGAAAGTTCCAAAACTGGTGTCAAGTTTGATTTCGATTATCAACTAATTGGTGGTGCTGCCATTGATGCCACAGGTAAGGCCTTAACTGATGAAGCCTTAGCCTCATGTGAAAAAGCTGATGCTGTTTTATTAGGTGCCGTAGGTGGTCCAAAATGGGGTCCAGACTCTCCTGTTAGACCAGAACAAGGTTTATTACAAATTAGAAAGGCCTTGAAACTATATGCCAACTTGAGACCATGTAACTTTATCTCTGAAGACTTATTAGATCTATCTCCATTAAAGAAGGAAATTGCCAAGGGTACTGATTTCACTGTTGTCAGAGAATTAGTCGGTGGTATCTATTTCGGTGACAGAATTGAAGACAATGGTAGCGGTGTAGCTCAAGATACTGAAATTTACTCTGTTCCAGAAGTTGAAAGAATCACTAGAATGGGTTGTTTCTTAGCTTTACAACATAACCCTCCATTGCCTGTCTGGTCTTTAGACAAGGCCAATGTTTTGGCCTCCTCAAGATTATGGAGAAAGACAGTTGAAAGAGTTATCAAGGAAGAATTCCCAACAATCGAATATCACCATCAATTAATTGACTCTGCTGCTATGATCTTAGTCAAGTCACCAACTACTTTAAACGGTGTTATATTATGTAACAATATGTTTGGTGATATCATTTCTGACGAAGCTTCAGTCATTCCAGGTTCTTTAGGATTGTTGCCAAGTGCCTCTCTATCTTCTCTACCTGATTCCAACAAGGCCTTTGGTTTATATGAACCATGTCACGGATCTGCTCCAGACTTGGCTAAAAACAAAGTCAACCCATTGGCCACCATCTTATCTGCTGCCATGATGTGTAAATTATCTTTAGACTTATATGACGAAGGTGTTGCCATTGAAAAGGCCTGTAAGGAAGTTGTCGAATCTGGTATTATGACAGGTGACTTAGGTGGTTCTAACTCCACCACTGATGTCGGTAATGCTGTTGCCGCTGCTGTCAAAAAGTATATTTAATGATTCTTCAAATAGCTAATTAGTACAAATATATATATATTATGATTATATAGTTAAACCCACGTTAATGACGATGATGCCTCTTTTCTTTTTTAATTATTTTTGTTATTAATAATACTATCTTAGACATATCATCAAATAAAAACACAAGAATATATATATATATTAGATACATTACTTTAATATGTTAGAATTGAAAAAAAAGAATCAGAATAATTTTAAATTTAAATGATGTATATGTACATATGTTTCTTATAATAGCAACTAAGGCTAGTATTAATAATGGATTGATTAAAATCCTAGACCATTATTATTTATTTATTTTATTTGTTTTTACAGGTTAGACACAGAAAAAGATTTTTAATATAAAGAAAAGAAAAAAGATCAAATATCACCAATTTTAGTGACCAGACCACTCAATTGTGTTTAAATCAATACCTTCCTTATGCAGTTCCCACAAAGGAGACATTTCTCTTAAAAACTCTACTCTTTCAGTGATTGCTTTTATAACGTAATCAATCTCCTCCTCAGTGGTGAATCTACCGATACCAAATCTAATGGAGGAGTGAGCTAGTGCTTCATCCTTACCAAGAGCACTTAAAACGTATGATGGTTCTAAAGAGGCTGAGGTACAAGCAGATCCACTACTTAAAGCAACATCTCTTAAAGCCATTAATAAGGATTCACCTTCAACAAAAGCAAAGGAGACATTAACACACCCAGCATATCTACTATCTGGATCACCGTTTAATGAGGTTTCCTCAATTTTAAGTAAGTTATCAGTAAGCTTTTTGGAAAGTTTTTTAATATGCTCAATATCGGCTTCTTTCTCTTGTAACATTAATCTAGCAGCTTCACCAAATCCTGCAACTAGAGGAGGAGCCAAAGTACCTGATCTTAGGTTTCTTTCTTGACCACCACCGGAGATGATAGGATGCAGTCTAACTCTAGGTCTTCTTCTTACATATAGTGCACCAATACCCTTTGGACCATAGATTTTATGAGAGGAAATAGACATCAAATCGATTTTCATATCTTCAACATTCAAGTCGATTTTCCCGTAAGCTTGAGCACAATCCGAGTGGAAATAAACTTTGTTTGATCTACAAATGTTACCAATTTCTTTTAAGTTTTGAATGACACCAATTTCGTTGTTAACACCCATAACGGATACTAAACAAGTTCTTTCATTAATGTGTTTTTTTAATTCATCAATGTTAACTAACCCATTTTCATCTACTTTCAAGTATGTGACTTCAAATCCGTCTTCTTTTAGAGATTTTGATGCTTCCAAAACACATTTGTGTTCTGTGTTTGTAGTAATGATGTGATTTTTTCTAACTCCAGAACTTGTAGTTGAGGAACCATAAAACTTTGCAACACCCTTGATGGCTAGATTATTAGACTCTGTGGCACCAGAGGTGAATATGATTTCTTTTGGATGAGCACCAATAACTTTGGCAACTTGTTCTCTTGCTAATTCAATGTCTTTGTTTGTTTCCCAACCATAAGAATGTGTGTTGGAGTGAGGATTACCATATAAACCCGTGTAGTAAGTCATCATCTTATCTAGAACTCTTGGGTCTAAAGGAGTAGTGGCTTGAACATCTAGATAGATTGGTCTTGTACCTTTATTTGGATCAACTCTATAAGCATGCGACAGAGCTGTGGATATATTCTGAGAAATGTCTATAGAATCACCTAAGGACTCATTTGTAGTTTCATTAACAGTTTTATTTTCCTCTGATGGTTTTTGCAAAGCAGTATGAATAGTCAATCTGGCATCATCAAATCTATGATCGATGTGATGCTTGTAATCAATTTCAGCAGCAGCAGCAGCAGATGAAGATGAAGAAGTTGATTGATAACTTTTTGAAATGATAGATACAGGTAGACCAACTCTTGTTAAATTAGATAGAGTTGCAGTTTTATTAGATCTTAGAGTCTTAACTCCGTTCTTAATTACAGACTTATTCAACATTACTAAAGGTAAAGAAAAGGTTTTTATAAGTCTTGTTTTATTGTTTTGGTCTTTTTAGTTTAAGTTTCTCTATATTTCTATTTGATTTTCATTATTCTATATAGTTGCAATCATTTATTAATATATGATAATTGTTATCAGTTGTATAAAAATTAGAAATTAAAATAAATATAATTAGTAAATGACTAATATAAGTTACATCATATCGATAAATATATGTGGTGTAATATTGAGTTTAAAGCAATATTTAAAAAAAAAAAAAAAGAAAATTTTTTTTTTTACCTTTTAAAAGTTTTTTTTTTTATTTTTTTATTTCACGTTTTGAATAATAATAATATTATTATTATTACTAGAAGTTAATATTAAAAGTGTGTGTGTGTGTTTTTTTTTATATTATAAATGACATATTCGGGTTTAGTAAGTAGCTTTATTACCACTACTAATTAAGTTTTTTTTAAAAAAAAATATATTATGTATAAACACGTGATTATAATGATAATTATAATTACAAATATACATACACGTGACATTAATATTTATAATTATAATTGAAAAGAGAAAAAAAGAAGCTTAATTTTTTTTAATAATCATTTACAGTTAATGAAAAGAAAGAGAGAATGAAAACATATTGTGAATAATTTAATTTAATTTAATTAGTTTAAAAATTCATAACAAATTTTTATAAAGAGCTATGATAAAATAAGTTATTGGTCATCTTGTTTTTGTCTAAAAACAAAAAGAGGTAAATTATAACCTTGTTCATAACATAAACATACATACCTATACGTCTTAAGTTTTTTTTTTTTGGTCTTTTTGATCTTTATAATAAATACTGATATGGGTGAGCATAATTTCTTATACTCGCTAATAGCTGGTGGTGTAGCAGGTACATCTACTGATATAGTATTCTATCCTATAGATACAATCAAGACTAGACTACAAGCCAAAGAAGGGTTTTTAAAAAGTGGTGGGTATAAAAACATTTATTCAGGTATATCAGCATGCATCATAGCATCAGCACCTTCAGCATCATTATTTTTTGTCACCTATGATTATTTCAAGCACAAACTAAAGAAAGAAAAGTTTTTAAATTTAAGTGATCCTCAGATTCATATGCTATCAGCATCCCTTGGTGAAATAATGGCCTGTTCTGTGAGAGTCCCTGCTGAAGTTATAAAACAAAGAACTCAAGCCACTTCAGGAAATACTCCCTTGACAACATTGAAAGCCATATATAGAGAATCCAAGGGGTCTTTTTCTCTTTTGAGAAAGAACATTTATAAAGGTTACAATATGACCATCATGAGAGAAATACCATTCACTTGTATACAATTTCCATTATATGAATACTTAAAGCTTAAATGGTGGGAGTTTGACGGTTCCAATAATGATGTGAAATTGCAACCATGGAAGGGTGCGTTATGTGGTTCATTTGCAGGTGCATCTGCTGCAGCTTTAACCACACCACTAGATGTCATAAAGACAAGACTAATGCTTTCTAAATTATCACACAGAGTCAGTATAATTGATGTAATTAAAGAAGTGCATGCTGAAGAGAAATATGGCGCTGCATTCTTCAAGGGTATTGGTCCAAGAACTACATGGATTGGTATTGGAGGTGCTGTTTTCTTAGGAGTTTATGAATCTGTTTCTAGTGTTTTGAATAAAGACTCAAAACTCGAGTAGTAACATTGTGAAGTTTATTTTTTTTTTTTAGGACATTTTCTTTTTTCTCTAATAATACATTTATATAAATACTACATAGTTTACTAATTAATAACAAAAAATAAAAAAAAAAAAATAAGACGTAATTAGAGAATTTTTATTGGAAACAACAAACAAAAGGAAATTTAATAGTAATGCTCATCTTTCTGTAACAGTGTATATTCCACCCTTATCTCTTTTTCTCCTAGCAAACTTCATTATGAAGTTATCTGGTTTTATATGTTGCTCATTGAGTTCCTCAAAGAATGGCTGTATATGTTTTTGATTCCAGGATCTTTGAATACTAAAAAGATAAGGAACTCTTTTCTGTATGGTGTTGGGTAGTCTTGATTTATCAATTGCCATAATCTTTTTTGTCACTACATCTTGAACAAAATGTCCTATTAAAAAATCTATATCTAGGTCACATCTAAAGTAACTTGGAAGTGAATCCTTCCAATACATGTAGAAATCATCTAATGATATGAAGGATCTTCTTGTAAAAGAACATTTTTGTTTTAAAGTTTTAATTCCGTAAAAAGTCGCTATTTCTTTCAGCTTTAAATTATGATCTTTTGTAACATACTTGTTGACAACAGCCCTTGTCAATAAATCAACATCCTCTTCTCTAACAATCTTTTGCAATCCCTTAATCTTTTCAGCTATGGAATCTATATCCGTTACAGACGCATAGTCTATATTCAAACTGACTATGGCTACTAAAACTAAATCCAATAAGTCGCTTTCTAGTTTGAACCCTATTCTTCTTAATGATCCATCTGGCAGTTCTACCAGTAGACAGTCATTCCACTGCGCTTCAACCTCTCTAAGGGAAAGAGGTTGGCTATCGACCAAATGTTTCTTTGTAATTTTTTTAACTGTGGTTGTACCTTCATCATTATTTTTAAACTCATCAACATCATATTCTGGAATTTGTTCTACATTCATTTTTTCTTCAATGCTCAACAATTCAAGTTCACTCTTTTGTATATTGTAAGAAAAATAATCAGTGCTTGATTCCGTTTTTTTGGGTGTATCTAACAACAAAACAGTATTTGAATGGAAATTCTCTTTAACCAAAAAAGTTTCATTGTTTGTAGTCAAGTATAGATGAGATTCGTCTCCTTTTATGGTCAGTTCATCGGAATGAATAGTTGTTATAAGTTTCTCAGGAATTTGTAAAAGTTTATATTTTGTACGTCCTCTGTAGCCCTGAGAGTTTTCATCTGTATTTTCATTGATCACACGGGCTTGATTTTCATCGTATTCATCACTTCCATTTAGGTATTGTAAACGAACAGAGTTTAAATTATAACTTACTTTCAAGTCCATTGTCGTTTTCTTTCCCCACTATATGTAGTATAATCTATCTCAAGAAATATAGAAAGAATGTTAATGATGATAATAAAAAAGAAGAATATTAGAGTGGGTATGAATTTTATTTATCTACACTAATACCAAAAAATAAATATAACTTATTTTTTACTGATATTTTAGTTGTATTGATCATATTTGCTAATGTATATATAGATAATATAAAGAATTAATAGTATAACTCTCTGTTTAAATTAGTCCTTTTAACTTCACTTCCTACTCATATAGTCATTATAGGTAAATATTATTATTTTTTTTTATGCTATATGTATATGTTAACACGTTTAGCACGTGCCAATAGTAGAGTTAATGTTAGTGAAGTATTCTGTGGGCTTTTTTTTCTAATTGAAAATCTCTTTAACCTTTTTGATATTTTTAGAAAGAATAAAAAAAATAAAATATTTATTTCCTAAAGAAGTAATTTCAAAATAAACAAATCTACGACAATTTCAACATATATAAAATTTGTTTATGTATATTTTTAATAATTAGAGTTGTAATTTTTCATTATTTTTAAGCAATCGTAGATCAAATTTATTAAAAATAATTAAAAATAAAATTAAAAAATAAACAATATCTTTAATTAATTAGTTAATCAATAGTAAAATGAACGTTTAAAGTTATATATTTATATTAATAAATATGACATTATATACAACAACAATTCTTTAAAGCAATTACTTTCTTTTATTTGCTTTTATTCTACTGGATTTATTATCTCTTAAAATGAGTCTCAATAATAATATTATAATAGATTGTGAAGCTTAGTAACCAACGACTGCTTAACTGAGCTGAGAATTATCCAATTCTATTTTCTACTGTTATTATCAAACATTTAAGTAATTCGATAACTCAGCATATTATCTACATCAGAAAAACAAAAAAAAGATAGAGATTGTGTTTAGAAATTATCTTTCACCATTTGTTGTGTATTATTCTATACCCACAACTCATCACCAGCTACATACTTTAAGTAATAGCAAATTAAACACATATACATACAATAAAGCAACATGTCTTCACTAATTGGAAGAACACATAAAAGAAACAAGAGCAGTGTTAATTCAACATCTAGTTTTTTTGTAAAGTCTGTTGTCAAACAGTTTGAAAGTGATCCAGAAAGCGAAGAATCCGAAGAGGAACTGTCTCAAAACAATATAGAACCACCATCAGAAGAAGTGGACCAGAAAATAAGAGACTTTTCTTCAATTTATAATAGTAGTGTAGAAGAATTAGGCCATAGAAAATACTCTAAGGACATAGAAGAGATACATAAAAGTGAAGTTAATGGAACCAATACCAAAAATGATGATAAGGACGATGGTTTCCAACTTGAAAACATATCCGTTCCAACTAACATATTCAATATTTTACAACCAGATTCAGAGAGCTTAAAGAACTCAGAAACTTTCCATGACATTTTTTCTAAAGCATGCATTATAAAATCTGAAGATGATTTTCTGCTTAAAAACTTTATAGCTATAATCTACAACCTCAAAAAAAAACCAAACACGTTTGAATGTTTTATTATAGATAAATTCGGATCCACTTACCATGAAAATATTGATATATCCAAAAATAGTAAATACTATGAGGCTATCCATAACCTCTCTTCAAAACACCAGGATTTGAATGTGTCAAAGTGTGTAGCAGCTGCAGTTTTACAAAAATACTCATATATACTAAAACATCATCCAGAGTTTATATTAAACAAGGATAAAGCCAATCCCGTCACAGCAGCATTAGCCCTAGAAAAATCAGAGCTGATAGAAACAGATAATGACATAACACCACTTCAGGTATGCTTGAAGCTACAACAGTTTTCTTTACTAAACTCTAGAGATTTTTATAGCACATTTGTTGATGTTGTGTATGATATGAAAGATGTAAAGTCTAAAATGGAGGATAACAACTATTTGGTATCCTTTTTAGGAGATCAATTGGAGCAATTATTTGATCCATTGACAGAATATAGCCCAGAAGAATTGGAAAAGATTTACACACCCTCAGCCGATTCTATAAAAATAACTGAGAGCAGCATTGTTGAGTCTATTATTAAAGAATTTATATCTGTTCAAACATACTTTACCATAGACTTGGTGAAATTTTTGACCAAGTTCATTATACCTTTAAGAGTGGCTATCACTAAACAAAAAATTCCAAATTTAACAATAACTAAATTCAATCAAGTATATCCACCAACCATTGACGAAGTTATTAGAATTAACTGTATATTTTTAGATGCAATGAAGGTTGCATCTGAATATAGTTCCAAAGAGCTTATCAAATCTATATCAGAAACAGTGCAATATTTTTACAAAGCCTACACTAGACACGAAGCAGCAACAAAGGGATTCAATAAAAAATTAGAGGTTTTCTTGGAAACTTACGATGTTTCTGAGTTTGTAGACATCTCTGTTTATAATTATTTGAAAATTGATACCATTATGAATGGCCCTCAAGAAAAATTATTTAAAATTAAACTGATCATTGAGAGGTTGATGAAGGAAAAAGAAAAAGAAACACCAAACACTGTCGATTCCGAATTCAAAGGGTACTACACTCATGTCTTGGATGTCATTGATCAATTCGGTATATCCAACAAGTCCTCACAAAACAACGGAGATGAAGGTTATCAGCAAAGAATTTTTACTCCATCAGGGAAACTACTTACAGAACTAGTATCAAACTGGCCGGTTGAATTACAGTATAAATGGTTAAAAAGAAAAGTCGTGGGTGTCTTTGATTGCATAAATCAATATACAGGCTTAAAAAATTGTATTGTTATATTTTCTGATTATGTTGTATGCCTTGAAGTCCTAGATGATTATGATATTTTAAATAACCCACTACTTTCTAGTATTTTAATGAACTCTCTCATAAATGAAAAGCCACTTCCAACGGTGTTGCCTAGACTGAAAGTTTGTGCATACTCTTCAGTCTCAAAGACACTCATTACTGCCTATGGTGGAAAGGGCCAATTGAGACTAGACTTTTTGCATAGTCAACACCCATTATATTTGCAACTAATCAATCCATCAGACTCTACAGAATACATATGTGAACTTATATCTAAAGCTTGCATTTTATGTAAGTCCAGTGCATTTCATTTATTCAAGAAAGAATACAAAATTAAGGAGTATGAAGATTCTAAAAAGTTCAATTATTACGTAACTGCTCATGATTCACAAAACTATAAGAGAGAAAAAATTAAGTCACCATTTGCTATTTTTCTGTCTATAGCACCAGATAAAAATATCCTTTTGGCAAATGGAGTCTTTTGTGGATTCTTTTTAAACTTATTAAACGATAAAACTGTTGAAATTAATGTTATGAAAAGATCTAAAATAGACACAAACGGTTTTAGTTTAACTAAACATATTTCTGAAGTTAAGGAATTTAGTAGTTTCATTATAAATCACTTGACAAGCGAGATATTTGTAGAATATTATTATTCATTGAATTCGCCTCTTATTGAAGACATTTTAAAAATAAATAAAAATATTGTTGATCAAATTCAGGAGCCCTTGAAAAAACTGAAACATTCTGTTATAAAGAATAAAGCCGAACTTGCTAGATTCTCAACAATCATGAATCCTAACTCTCCTTTGTACTTTACTGATAACGATGATTTCTCTGGTATCAATAAAAATAAAAACTTAGACATCAAAAAGGAAGATATGAGTGATGCTAAGAAAGAGGTTCCTTCATACGAAAACACGGACAATAACCTCAAACATGTCTCTGATGATAAGCTCATAACTAAAAATACTAATGCACCAGTCAAGGAACAATTAGCTGGAAGAAAGAAATCTGTAGTATTCACAAAAGAAGAAGATTCTATAATACCTCAAAATGAGTATTTCCAAAAGCAAAAGAACGAATTGAAAATAACTAAACCAGCTTCTGTTACCAAAGGGGAAGTTAAGCCATTAAACAAGAAAGAAAAAAGAAAAAGCAAGAGATTAAGTAAATTATTCTTTGGTATATTCCGCAAAAAGGAAAGCAATCAACAAGCTCAAGTAACTCCAAGCAAGGGCAATACAACAAATATGCCTAATGTTCAAAAGAAACTTCCTGCTCCAGTAGTTAAAACTAATCAGTTTGATCAAAAACCTTTACCGGCACCTAAAAGAGCATCCATTATTGTGCCTTTATCACCAGCCAAAAAAACTTCAAGCATACCCCTAGGAAAGAAGAAACCTTCAGTTTCACCTACTAAGGAAAGTATATCGTTCCCTGTGAATATCCAAAGAGATGATATTTCAGATAACGATATACCTACAATGGCTTCTAACCTAGATAAAAATTTATTTAGTGAACCAAAAGACTCAGTTCTAACTTTGCCTCTACCTTTCATTACTGGTAATAATAATAATAATATTAACTCAAATAACAACAACAAAATCTTAATTGGCAATGACGCAGATGAAACATCTCCAAGAAAAAGCTTAACTGTTGAACTATCGGCTGAAAATATAGATGAAAACATAAGTGAAAACAATGTTGAAATTGGTGAAGCATACACATCTCCAATATCAGTGAGCTTTGGAAGTAGAGCCAAAATGGTTTTCTCTTCTGACTCAAATACATCTGATGCTAATGGAAACACAGTTGTTAGTGGTGGCAAGAGCAAAGATATTGTAAAACGTGACATTTCCTCATCCATAGATCCATTCAACAATATTGAAAAGGATGCATCTACGGCTGTTGATGAAAAGAAGATTGAACCTAAGAAAGAGATTACTAACGATGAACATGATGATTCTTTGGTATTGGAAACTGGAAATAATAATCAAAAATACTTGAAGATTTCTCAATCACCATCTTTCAGAGAGCTATTTTTAAGATTAGAGTCTGATATTAAACCACTATCTTCTAATACCAAACCAAACTACTGGACGCCATTAGATTTGAGTGGTGATGGGCTAAAAAATGAAGTTGATAATGATAACAATACAAGGTTTGATGACTTATACCAAAGTGTCATCGTAGAGGAAGATGAAGAACAAGCAAATGATCTGATTACTGACAGCGAAATGGGCAAAAATGAAGACAATGGAATATTTAAAGTTCGTGATGTCTTCACTACACCTGAGATGTCACCTAAGCCAACTTTTGACTCATTAAAAACAGGTAGTGACATGAACACAGATGGGTTTGAAAAGAAAAAGCTTTCTTTGAACACTAATTTTGAAAAGCTAGAAACTGTGCCTAAGCTTTCTCCTTTAGAGACAAACTTCCCTATGCCATCTTCTAAGAAGACATCCAACGATTATCAACAAAATGCAGGTGGCAGAACTGAGAGATACAGCAATAAGTTCAAAGTTGTTAGATATAGGGAAACAGACTTTTCTCCAGTGCAATCTGATATTATGACTTCACCAAGTAAAACCCCTGATATGAAACTTTTCAATGATGATATAACTTCAAATATTAGAGCTATGACTTTGGACGGTGTAGCTTTAGATTTCATGTCACCTGAAAAAATCACCACTGCCGAACATGCTGATGAAGTTATAACAAACAATAACGGCTTACAAAATATTACAAACAATGGTGGAAGAATAATCAGTGAGTTGAATATAGACTTTAATGAATTTGATAGATCAAATGAAAATACCAATTATATGAATGATAGTAAGTCTGAGAAAACAGCCTTATTAGATCAACTTAAACCAAAAGAAGAGCTCTTAATGAGCTTGGGAGAAAATAACGCAAATCTTGACAAAAAATCATTGGAAAATAAGAAAATTGTTAAAAAAGATAAATTTGATATACGTTCTGAAAGTTTTGGATATCTGTCTGCATTCATTTAAACTAATATATATATATAAATTGTAAAATAAAAAAATTAATAATTAAAGAGATTTTATTAATAATCAGCATTGAATTTTCTAGCAAGCAATCGTAAGGTTAAAACAGGTTTGGATGCATTTTCTAGTTGTATAACATATATGTAAAGTCTAGAGTTAAGCAATGTACTGATCACTTCTAGTCATGTGATTAGCAAAATTGCTGTCAGTGAAACATTTAAAAAATTATTAAAAAAATTTTCTTTTTTCTATTAACAAAAAAACCAAAACAACCTTCTTTTTTTGTTCATATTTACATCTAAAGCAATATATTCTAGCTAGTTGAAAGTCATTAAAAAACATTTAATAATCATTGATATTTAGATTAAAAGCATAAAAATATTGATATAACCAAAAACAAAAAAGCCAACTATCACACAATAATTTAAAATAAAAAATAATGGATTTAAGTAATATATATAGATACAGGGAATATTACGAAAACGATTTACCGGTTTCGAAATTAGCTCCAAAATTAATAAACACTATTAGCACCAGTACATCACATTTGCAGGATGAAGAAGAAGACCAGAATACCAAAAACTATCAAAAACATTTGAATTTGAAGGAGATTCTTCAAAAAGAGATTACTAATCCTAAGCACTTAACAACCTTGTTTATGAAATCCGGAGATATAACACCACTGATAGATTTGGATGAAAATTTGGGAATGAGTGTTGATCTAGCAGCAATACCTGGAGTACTAACTGAACAAGACACAAAACTGATCTATAGTTTATCACAAGAAGTTAAAGTGGAGAACAAGGATAAAACACTACTAAGAGATCCAAAGACCAGACTGAAAGAATTACAAAACGAAATTCATAGCAAAGAACAAAGTTTCAAGACTGATTCTCATGACATTGGA
>JAJMDK010000107.1:0-29484 GCA_030573515.1 Hanseniaspora jakobsenii
CTCTGGTCATCTATCAGGTGGTTCTGCAAGTTTGTCCCTAGAACATGATCCAGATATGTTAAACGACGATGAGCCTTATTTACTAGGTATTAAATATCAAGCTACCCCACCATTAAAAAAGTTTAGAGAAATTCAGCATCTCTCAGGTGGGGAAAAGACAGTTGCTGCTCTTGCATTACTTTTCACCATCAACTCCTTTAAACCTGCTCCATTCTTTATATTAGACGAAATAGATGCAGCACTAGACCCTGTGAACGTGATAAGAGTCAAAAACTATATCAAAGCTAACGCTAACAAGGATCTTCAATTTATTATCATATCGCTAAAGAGTAGCATTTATGAAGAGTCAGATTCTCTGGTTGGTGTTTACAAAGATCAAAGATTAAACAGCTCTAAGGTTCTAACACTAGATTTATCTCAATATGAATAAATATATACAATTATATAATAAATTTGGCAAATATTTTACACTATTTAATTCTCGGTTCTGTGTTGTTTGTATTTTACATTTTGCTTGATGCTATGTATTATAAAAATGACCATGTAGAACGTGTTCACAATTTTCATTAATCACGTATCAATTATTACCATGAATTATAAGCGTTAAAAAAAATATTTATATTTTCATGTATAAAGTTTAAAGTTCCTGTTACGAAAAAAAAGAAATTTTTAATTATTATAATTCAAGGGTGGCAAATCATCTATAATTTATCTCAATAATAAGAATTTACTCTATTAAAAGGAGTTTTTTAAGAAATGAAAATACAGTTTAAAATGATATTAAAACTGGGAAAAGACTACATATATTGAGAAACGTTAGTAAGTAAAAACCAGAACAAATACGATATTAACAATACTATTATTCTATTTATTTCTAACTGGTTATACTTAAGTAATTTAATTAATTCGTATCCTTGCATTAACATAGCCTATTATTTCTCAAACAAGTACAACAGCTACATTAGAAGTATAGTATAGCAACATTATTTAATAAAGCAGTAGTAAAATACTAAAATAATAATAAAAAGTATTAATAATTCAAAAAATAATATATTTTCTGTTAATAAACTTCACACGCCATTTTCCTTTTTTATCCTTACTAAATATATAGACAATGAGTAATGAATCTGAAAGAACCGCATCACCGGTTCACAAGTCTATTAAAAAGTTGTTAAATAATGGAGAAAATAAAACGGGTATGAAAAGAGTTTCATCTTTGTCTAATATCTACAAAAGTAACATGAAGAACAGCATCAACAATTCTTCATTCACAAATTTATCCAATGCTAATAACAAAGTCGAGGGAAAAACTATATTTAGTGCCGTAGATGCTCAAAATTTGATGTCTGAAAGATTAAAGTTTTTCAATTTGGACTTTGATGATAATATTGATGATTCAGTGTTCACTAATCCCAAATCCAGACACTTTTCAAGAGATTTCAACTTCAAATATGACATAAATAATTCCATTCCTTTCCAAACAGAAACCCCAAAACAGCAAGCAAAATACCTTTGTCATGTTTTAGTTAACCTTTATGTCTCTATTTCTTCCAAGGATATTCAGTGTGTAATCCCTATTTCTGCCAAAGATATAAGTGCCTTCAAAAGTGATATTGAAATGATTTTTGGAACAGATATGTTACACTTAAGCACTGCTGATGAGACTGAAGATGAAGACGGAATGAGCATTGATACCAATATGTTAACAGAAGATGATGATGATGCAGATAATGATACTGCTCATGGTTTTGGAAGCGGAGGTAAGATCAATGTTAAATCATCCACAATTGTTAATGTTATATACTGGACTACAGAATTAACAAAGTGTTTGCATTTTGAAATCCCAGTAACCCTAAGAAGCAAATTATGTTTGATCTACTACAATTTAGCATTGATTCGTGGACAAAAAGTAAACAGAAGTCTGTTTGTTGACACCTTTGTTGATTTACTAGAGGTTTACGGTGATGATTCATACAAGAGTTATAGAAAATTATTGAAGGCAGATGGCTTAGTTTTGGATCACAAACTCTTATTAAACTACTTTTTAAACTTTTTACCAGATCCAGAATCTGAATATCAGAAGAAAGATGTGACTAACGAGATAGATCATAAATTATTAAGAGTTTTGTTGAGATTATCTCATCATGCAAGAACATTTTTTGATGACTCCAACGAGAAGTGCTTGATTGATATCACTCAATTTGCTACCTCTTCCTTGTCACCAAAAACTGTTGGGGTTGTTTTACCAATATTATCAGGATTTGTTCCATATCATTATTTCAAAGATAGATCATGTATGGATATGTTCTCTCTAGTCTTTTCCATCTGGAAAAACTCTTTAGTATCTGCGGCTATTGATGTTCAATGGTATCAATATTTAGCCGATGTCATTTTAGAAGCATACAATAGGCTTATCTCTGAAGAAGCTCCATCTATTACCGCTATATCTGGCATTGAATTTGGAGAATACGGGTTTTTGAATGAAGAACAAGTTGACTTCATTTTCAATAGATTAAGAATTGCTTTAGTAAAAGAATGTGATGTAGCTTCATTTACAACTGTAATCACTACTCTTGTATATTCTATTAATGGTACAAAACTTCTATCTAAGGTGAAAAACTTAATGAACTCTTTAGAAACTTTTATACACCCATCTAATTCAGGACGTTGGTCAAAGTTATGTTCCAAATTTGTCATGACTTTTATAAAGATATATCACCAAAGATTTAGATTGGAACAGCAATCATCATCAATCTACAAAACAGAAATGTTTTTAAGTAATGAAACACACTCTTTTATGGTTGATATATTCCAAACTTCTTTGTTCAGTGGATCCCAATCGAAGCACCATCAGGTTGCCACATGCTACATATCATCCTTAGCATACCTTATAGATGTTGAACCACTTAACAAAAGGGAGTTGATGGATAAAATTTTGATTGAAGTCTATACTCCGTACCCCCACTCAATTGAAAGAGAAATTGTAGCTCTTAGACAATTCGGTAGAGTTGCTAGATTCTTTTGCAGTACTGACATTTATAGAATGCACATCACAAACATTTTAACAATTATAACCACCAAATTGGATCCTAATGATCCAGATATGGCAGTTCCTTTACTGAATTGTTTATTCTGTATATTAGCCTTTACACCTATTGAAATCTCAGATAACGGGTTAAACAAGGATTTCTACTCTATTACTCAGCCAAGTTTAGAAAAACATATCTCAGACATTAGAAGTGGATTTCACGATAGTTCTTATACTGATGAGTATAAGACAGCATTTGAAGTTTCCACCACTCTTTTTGAGCCTCTAATCGATTCTTTGATTACTAAGTTTTTCAGTTTTGTTTCTTCAAAAGCTGAAGAATCATTACTCTTTAAGATGACTCAGCTATTTTTGATTATGATAGAGTCCAGTGATGATAAAATGTTTGATTACTTATCTACTAAATTTATGCATCATTTGTCTGATGACTCATCTTATTTAAACACATTGTCCCCTAACGTTGAAATTATTGCTGTTGTTACTGGGTACATAACAAAAAGAAACAATAGTCTCTTTAGACCTTTGTTGGAATTGTTTTATGAAAAGACATCATATGAAGTTGACGAAAACAAGGATAATGTTAGAAGTAAAGAGCTGCATGAACGTGATAACCGTTTGGTATTTTGTTTATCTGTTTTAAATGAGGTTTTCAGAAATGGTATGACAGAGATTGTTAAGCACAAAGACCTTGTTGAATCCATTCTCTTTAAGGTGTTTGACAACATCACTAACCCACCTGTTGATATGATATCAACACTAATGGTTCATAATATTTTAGCCTCTTTATCTACTACTGAAGTTATAGATTTCAGACTATTCTCAAACGAGCTACAGTTGACATTGGAAGAGAAATGGGGTGGTTTTACTGACGATTCCAGAAGACACAGCAAAGAACACATGAATTACAAATGGCATGTTCCTAATAATGACGAAATTAATTACGCCATTGAATTATCACAAAAGCTTTTAAACTACGCTTCCAAGGAAATTACAAGAATTATTGACAGTGAGCATATGTCTACTGCTGAAAAAGATCTTTTACAAAAAAATTTGCTAATATTAATTCACATTGTTACAGGAAATGCTTATTTGATAGACTCTGAATATAATGAAACAAAGAAATCCTCGGTGGAATCTATAGGATCCAAATCCTACAAAAACAAATTAAATATTTTGAATTATGTCAGAAAAAATAGTATTGATTCAAACCCTATTGAATCTGGATTAGAAAATGGATCCTTAGATGGTGCTGGTGATGAAGAAGAGAGTGCCTATCAGGATTTGGATGATGATTTAATGTCTCAAGATAATGTCTCTGAATCGATGGAATATTCTCAATCATATGACGGTGGATATGATGATCTAATGTCTGTTGAAACTACACCCCTTCCTGGAGATATACACAGTTTTGGTCAAGGAAATAGCTTTGGAGTAGGAAATGGTTTTACCTTAGGAGATGAAAAAATCACCATATATCAAATAAACTACTTCTTTGGAAATACCAATGATGAAAAACTGTCTGATCCTAGATATCACACTGTTCATGATATGCACTTTAAGATTGGTGAAATCTTACATAAACTTGTTGCATTTATTAAAGGAAAGCATGAACATAACACGCAATTGCTAAAGATTGTTTTCCAAGGTATGAAGTGTTGGTTTGTTGATAGAGGTAGAGAAATATTTTTTGAAGAAGAAGACAGCAGTAATATAGATTTGGACTTGATGGAAAACATCCAATCTTTATCACACAGATTTGAACCATACACCAGAACTTGTAACGCATTGAGAATTGATATGGAGTACAAGGCCAGGGTTATGACTCATTCGACTTGCAGACAACCGTCATCATTGGAAAAAGTTTTATTGAAAGATATTGTAAACTTGTCTATCTCGCCTTATCCAGATGTTTGCATTGTAGCTCAGTCTGGATTAACAGATGTTATGAAACAAATTTTAGGTTCTTATAACATATGTATTGATATCTTGTTTGATGAGTTAAAAAGGGCTCTTGATAGAGATGATGAATTGTCAGTATTGTCAATTTTGCAATGCATAGGGTTAAAGAACATTTCCTCTAGATTGAACACTGACTACCGCCATTTGGAGAACATTATTTATTTGCTAATGAAATGTAGTGGTAATAAGGATTTCAAAATTGTGAAGGCTAGTGAGCAAATCATGAATTTATTATCACAAGATATTAAAATTCCATCATCAGTTTGTGATTTTAAGTTTGAAGATTTGGAAGTTCTCAACTGTGGTGATAACTATTTGCAAATACAAGTTGAAGCTGTACGCAATGCTAAAAATAAAAAGAGAGAAGAGATCTATGGCTTATTGAGCAACTTTAGGGGATTTGTAATTGAAAAGTTGAAAGAATCCAGAAAGGAAGATTTTAATATCTCAGAATGGAAGGGACATTTATTTATATCAGACATAATTACAAGATTACACTGTTCTTATGAGTTTGATTTGGATATGGATGCATTTAGTGAAGTACTAGATCAAACTGAAAACAGTCACCCTGAGGTTAAAAAAAATGCTATCAACTCCTTTGTACACATTTTATCAAATATGTTTATGAGGGGTGAAGTTAATTACGATAAAGAAAAAATCTATAAAAGCTCTTTTGAAAGGCCATTCATCAAAACTATTGACACAACAAGAAAGGATTTCAGAGAGTATTACGATAAGCAAATGGAAACCTTTGATTCACCAGACTTTTATATCGATTCAAAGGCTTACAATGGATTTGTCTCTATGAGCTGGCCACTATATGCTGTTTCTGCTGACAAGGAAGCAAGATTGAATATCAATTACAAACCTGAAGACATGAAAATTATGCAACAAGTGACAAAAAAAATCACAGTATCATATCTAAAGGAGACTACTGAATTTTTGGTTAAAGAAAATGAGTCTAAATCTAGATTTTCACATATCAATGTATGCTTCTATATGTTGATAATTCAATTAATTAACTTAGGAGTGATCAGTGGTATAACATATGAGGACATATTAGCCCTTTGTGAGAGTACCTTTGACAAGAATTCAAAATCTAGTATAATAACATCTGGAGAAATATTTGCATCTTTAGTCTTAGCCAGCAAATACACAAGCGAAGAATGTATTAAAAAGAGAGATGATTTCATGGAAAACTTCATGTCTAATCATATGTTAAAGAACATGAATAAGGACACTGGTAATGTTTTCTCATTGATCTTATGGTGGATCCCTACAGAGGTGGATATCAGAAGATGCAAGATCATTTATGAAAAATCGATATTGTCCATAAAGGAAGTCTTGGGAAATCACAGTGGCAACAATCCTTTAATAAACAGCAATGAAAACATATCACCAGCTTTAATCACAGGAAGAATCAATTTTGCTAGACATGTTTTGATGTCTATCCCATCGACATCAGCTAGAAACAAAGAGCTGTCTAAATTGTTTGCGGTGTTTAATCACCCAGATGAGCCTGTAAGAAAGAATATTGCAAACACATTGAACTTGTTGATGATTACTGATTCTCAAAGGCAATTTGCCAGTTTTGATGATTTGATTTGTCAAGTGAAAAGAAATGATGAAGATAAGTTGGGTAACAGCATTAAAGTTGTCCCTGAATGGTTTAACAACTTACTCTTGGAGCAATTTGATTTAATCTTTGAGGAGTATGAGTCGAATAAGCAAGAGTATAAGATGACTACAGCAAAGGATATCATCAAGACATCCTTCTATTACAGATCAGCTACAGTTTATCATTTGTTTGCAGGATGGGTTTTAAACAACTTGATATCTCTACCTAAATATTTTGATAAAGTTGTGAGATTCTTGTCTATGTTGTATGATATGAAGAATGTATGTACGATGACAAACTTGCACCCTGATGTTTTGTTAGAAAACATGGCCTTTACCACAATGACAAAGGATACTTTGAGTATAATTTTAAGAACAATATTTGATTGTGAAAAGAATGATTATTTCAACAATGCACATGGATTTAAGATTCAATTACAGTTCATTGAAAATCTTTACTCTACATACATCTATCTATTGAGTGAGGAGCAAGTGAATGAAATTGTTAAGTTTGTTAAGGCTAAACTCTATTACAAAGGATCATTGGAAGTTAGAGAATTAGCAGGAAAAGTCTTGTCTGGAATAGTACACACCATGGGTGCAGATAGCAGTTTGATTGAGGAATTGAGTGAAATGTTTATCAAACAAATAAGAAAAGCAGGAACAACATTAGAGGAGAAGATGGAGTATGTTAATAAAAGTAAAAAAAGAGAGGCACATATCCATGGTAGTATCATAGGATTGAGTAGTATAACAAATGCCTTCCCATACATTCAACCATTGCCAGTATGGATACCTAGCAATCTAAGTGTTATATCAAGATGGACAAGATTTTCTGGATTTATAGGAGTAACAAGTAAGAATTGTTTAAGTGATTTCAAAAAGATCAGAAGTGACACTTGGCATTTAGATAAGAGTGTGTTTACTATGAATCAACTAGAAGATTTAGAAGGTGTCAATTGGAGAAGTTACTATGCTTAAGTATTAGTCATATATATATTATTTATATAATAATAATAATGATGATGATAATATAAAAACTATTAATTTTTTTTTTATCTATATAATTAGTTATATATAATTAAGCGCCATTACTTTATTTAGTCATTTTTTTATTTTTTATCTTTTTTCTTTAATATATGGATATAAATATTTAATAATAATTCTTAAGATGTTATTATAAAGGAGTGATACAAAGAAAATAAAATAAAAGAGATAGGAGTTATAATTAATTTAAAAAAAATAGTTATGATGATGATGATAATGATGATCTTAATTATAAATGATAATACTAGCTGTAGATCTTTACTTAAATGCTATCTACTACTATTATTATTATGACATATAATAATAATAATATGGTAATATCGGAGATTAACTTTATAATTTAAACTATGATATATATATGTATGAATGTATAATTAATTATTTCCCAACTCTTAAAACTCTCTCTTTTTCTAATTTATTTTTTACATTCTTTTAATATACGTATTATGAATCTACTATAAATATTTTTTTCATTTTCTTGTTAAATCCATTTTTATTTTACTTAATAAAAAAAAATTTATTTTTTATTTTTTAACTAAGAACATTTTTATACTTATAACAAATTCTCAAATCTATCTATTTATCTTCATCACACCCCCTTTAATGACTACAATCAAATATTCAAAATGAAAAAAAAAAACTTAAAAATTAGTAAAATTGGAATTTTTATATTTTTTTTCTTTGAATATTACTCTTAACCCCGGGTTTTTTTTTCTTTTTTATAAATAACCTTCTCTTTGGTGTGTGTTATTAGTAATATATATCAAAAAAAATATAAAATGTGTAAATAATGATATCATAACTATATATATAACAACACTTAAATAAGAAAATAAGATGCCATATATATGTTCATTCAAAACGATTCTATATGAAAATAAAAACAAATTCGGTAAATATAATATGCATACAAATATATTTAAATTAGTTTCATTAGAGTAAAAACTATACTAATAACAGAAAAAGAAAAAAAAAATAGAGGTGTTTTAAAAGACCAGAAAAATTCATATATACATATATTTGTAAAAAAAATAATAAATCAATTAATCCTTATCTGTTTTTTTTTTTAAATTTATTTATTGAAAATCATATCATATTAAACATATTTATAACATAATCTTCATTGAAAGAAGATGCCTCCAAATTCTAGAAGCAACTTCAGCTTACATAAAAAAAACAAAACTGAACAAGTCAACAATGAAATTTCAAATGAAGATGACTATTCTTCAATCATAGATACAAATTCTACTCAACTGGATTCTCAATCACTAAAGCCTACAGATTACATGAACAAAGAAGACATAGAAAAGGTTACTGATTCTAATGTATACGTTCAACACAGACTGTTCTCCTTTTTGAGGTCAAAAAAGATTCCCAAGATCCCCAGCGATGATGAAAGAAAGGATTTCCCCTTTTATGATGCAAACATCATATCGAAAATATTCTTCCTGTGGTGTATTCCAATAGTCAGCATAGGTTACAAAAGAACTGTTCAACCACAAGATTTATACAAGCTGAAACCGAAAATGACCATTGAACATCTATCTAGTGAGTTTGAAAAACATTGGAAAAAGGAGGTTTTGAGATTAATTGAAATTTACAAAGAGAAAAACCCAGATGAAGAAATACCAGACTTTAAAAATGAAACTGAAAAACTACATTACTACTATGGTAAAATTGAACCTAAAAAATTTTCACTTGTTAAATGTCTGTTCAAGACTATAAAAAGCAAGCATCTCTATTCTTTGGTCTATGTCATTCTTGGTAATTGCTCTGCTGCATTGAATCCATTGGTCACAAAGAGACTTATCAATTTCGTGGAAGAAAAACAAATATTTCCTCATCTACATGTTAACAAAGGTGTAGGTTATGCCATTGCAGCCACTCTCATAATGCTTTTAAACGGTCTTTTTTTCAATCATTTCTTCAACATGTCCACTTTTGCAGGTACTCAAACAAAGGGGATGTTGACTGCAGCTTTGCTACAGAAATCATTCAAGCTAAGTTCCAGTAGTAAAAACACCTATCCTAACGGTGTTATAACATCAATGATGAGTTCTGATATGCAAAGATTAGAACTTGCTATAGCTCTGCAACCATTTCTATGGGGGTTCTTTCCACCTGTTATTATTTGTTTAGTGCTACTTCTAGTCAATGTAGGACCAGTCTGTTTATTAGGATTTGCTGTTTTCTTCTTGGTTATTATAATTACAATCAGAGCATTCAAAGGTATCATTGGTATTAGAATAAAGGCCAACAAACAAACGGATCTTAGAGTTGGTTACATGAGAGAAGTCTTGAACTCATTAAAGATGATTAAATTCTACGGATGGGAGGACGCCTATGAGAAAAATATTGTCGATGTCAGAAATAAGGAAGTCTTTGAAATTAGAAAAATGCTCTATACAAGAAACTTCTTCACTGCCCTTGGTATCATCTTACCTACTTTGGCAACTCTTGTCACCTTCTTAACCTTAAACAGAGTAGGTTGGGGTGGTAAGTCTGTCGGTGCTATATTCTCTTCCTTGTCTTCCTTCCAAGTGTTAGCCTTTTTGGTTTTCTTCTTCCCTATGGCTTTATCCACTGGTATTGATGCCTTAATTGCCTTGGACAGAGCCCAGAAATTCTTACTATCTAAGGAAGAGCCACTTTCTGAAAAAAGACTTTTTTGTGAAGATGAAAATGTTTCCCTTGAATTGAAAAACTGTGATTTTGAATGGGATGTGGTTAATAACGATGATGATGATGAGGATGATAATAATACTCCAAATGGAAATAAGGCTGGTCAAGAAGGCAAACTACCTATCAGTGATGCTGATTTGCCTAAACTTGACGCTGAAGAGGACGATTCAAGTGACTCTGAACAGAGAACTCAAAATGATTACAATAAAGAAAAGGAAAACAAAAAACAAGGGTCCCTTGATGGTGATGTTGACAATGATATGAAATTGAAATTTAAAGGTTTCCATAATGTCAGCTTCAAAGTTCAAACGGGTGAATTCGTCATGGTTACTGGTTCTATTGGTACTGGAAAGACTTCTTTATTAAATGCATTAGCTGGAATGATGCCACACTTAAATGGGGATATACACCAAAGTGGTGAACTTTTATTATCAGGTCAACCATGGATTCAAAACACCACTTTAAAAAATAACATATTATTTGGCTCTAAGTTCAATAAAGAAAGATATGATCAAATCCTAGACAGTTGTTCGTTATTACCTGACTTGGATATATTGCCAGGTGGTGATTTGTGTGAATTAGGAGACAAAGGTGTGAATCTATCCGGTGGTCAAAAGGCGCGTTTATCCTTGGCTAGAACCTGCTACAAGGATGTTGACATATATTTGTTTGATGATGTTTTGTCTGCTGTTGATTCAAGAGTAGGTAAATACATTATGGATAAGTGTATGTTAGAGTTGTTAGAAGGAAAAACAAAGATTTTGGCAACTCATCAGCTATCATTAATGGACAGAGTTGATAAAGTTATCTTTATTAGTCAAACTGGTGAAATAAGTTTTGGAACTTCAGAAGAATTACTAAAAGAGAATGTTGAATTTCAACAATTGGTTCAATTTGCCATGCATAATAACGAAGAGGAGGAGGAAGAAGAGAATGTTGATGATGAAGTTAACGAAATGAAAAAATATCCATCAGGTTTCAAAGAGCAAACCCAACTTGATGATGACAAAGAAAGTATCAAAGATTACAACCCTGATAATACAGAAGACCATGAAATTGCAGAGTTGAAAAAACAAATCAGCAAGAAATCTGATATCATTGTTGAAAAGTCCAACAAAGAAAAGAGAGCCTACAATTCTATTTCTTTCTCTGTTTATAAGACATACATTGTATCTGCTCTTGGAAAGAAAACAATTGCAGTTCTATTGATGTATGTGTTGTCTGTTATTTTCACAACATTTTGTGTTTTATTCTCTTCCGTTTGGTTATCCTTCTGGACTTCAAGAAAATTTGATAGACCAGACTCCTTCTACATGGGTCTCTACTGTATGTTTGTATTTGGAGGTTTCATGTTCATGGTTATACAATTCACCACTTTGTGTACTATATGTTTACTATCTGCTAAAACATTGAACTTAAAAGTTGTTTCAAAATTGTTACACACAAAGATGTCCTTTTTGGATGTTACACCTATGGGAAGAATATTGAATATCTGTTCTAGTGATACCAACACCCTGGACAATGAAATCAGTGAGCAATTGAGACTGTTCATTTATCAAGTGGCAAACTTGGCGGGAGTTATCATTTTGTGTATAATCTATATGCCTTATTTTGCAATTGCAGTACCCTTTTTATTAGCCCTATATGTGACTATAGCATCACATTATCAGGCCACAGGTAGAGAGGTTAAAAGATTAGAGTCCATTCAAAGATCCTTTGTTTACAACAACATCAATGAAGTATTAAGTGGTATGTCTACCATCAAGTGTTTTAACAAAGAAAGGGCCTTCCTAATGAAAAACAATTTCTTGATTGATAAGCAGAATGAAGCAGCACATTTATCCTTTGCATTACAAAGATGGGCAGCTTTGTTTATAGACATGATTGCATGTTTGTTTGCAGTTATTATTGCCTTACTGTGTATAACCAGAGCATTCCATGTCAGTGCCTCCTCTGTGGGTGTTATGTTGACTTATGTTTTACAACTACCTGGATTGTTGAATACCCTTTTGAGATCAATGACTCAAACTGAAAACGATATGAACTCAGTTGAAAGATTGGTTTCTTACAGTTTAGATCTACCTCAAGAGGCTCCCTACAGGGCTACAAACAACGGTGATGGAATTGTAACACCTCCAGCTGAGTGGCCTACAAAGGGAGCTATAGAGTTTGAAAACGTTTCAATGGTTTATAGAGAGGGTCTTCCATTGGTATTGAAGAACTTGTCCTTTTCTATAAAGGATGGAGAAAAGATAGCACTGGTTGGAAGAACAGGTTGTGGAAAATCATCTACAGTTTTGACTTTATTCAGATTGGTTGAACTAGCTGAAGGTATGATTAAAATAGACGGTCAAGATATATCAAAGCTAGGGTTATATGACTTGAGAAGAAAACTTACAATTATTCCTCAAGATCCTGTATTGTTTAAAAGAAGTATAAGGGGAAATCTGGATCCATTTGGTGAGTTTACGGATGATGAACTATGGGAGGGATTGGTAAATTCTGGAGCCATAGAGGGACATCTTTTAGAGCAAGTTAAAAAGCAACATGTAAGCCATATAGAAACAGAAAATAAAGATGTACACAAATTCCATTTAGATCAAATGGTTCAAGAAGATGGTGCTAATTATTCCAATGGAGAAAGACAAGTATTAGCCCTGACTAGAGCTGTTATAAAGAAATCCAAGATTTTAGTATTAGATGAGGCTACTTCATCAGTTGATTATGAAACGGATGCTAAGATTCAAAGCAAGATAGCTGTTGAATTCCAAAACTCTACTGTGATCACAATAGCACATAGACTGAACACGATATTGCACTATGATAAGATTATGGTTTTAGAAAAGGGAGAACTTTATGAATTTGATAAACCTTTGAACTTGTACTTTAATGAAGAGAGCATTTTTAGAGAAATGTGTAACAAAGCAGGTATTACTGAAAATGATTTTACAGCTTAGAGAAATTTTAAAAACTAACTAAATAAACTCTTTCTTATATATTCTTTTTTTAATAACAGTAGAAATATATATCAAAATAGTTGTTAATCATTGTTTTTGTTTTTAAATATTCTTTTAATTGTTATTCATTGTTTAATATATATATATATATATCTTGATAGGTTTTTATCTCTTATAATATCATAACTTCTAATGTATAATAATGTTAATAGTTGTTCTTGTTGTTGTTGTTGTTATAGAAGTAATAAAAATGTGTAGTTGTCATATTATCTGTTTGTCTTTAATTATGTATATATTTAACAAGGAAAGGGGTTTAAAAAAATGATTTTTTTTTTTATTAGAGATAAAGAGAGTTAAAGAAAAAAAAAAATACTTACTTTTAAATATAATAACAAAACATTAACACATGATTAATATAAATTATTTATATAGAATATAAATAAAATAATAAGAAATAAAAAAATTTTTTTTTAATATATCTACAAACATACACACACACCTACTATATTATAAACTATATAATACAAAATATTTAGAGTTTAACAATAATATACATATACAAACAATATCATTATTTAATACATATATAAATAAAAGAAATACTTATAATAACCAATTCTCTTTTATTAAAAAGAAACCAACAATATAAAACAATAATAACAGTAACAAAACAAACAAAAAAAAGATGTCCACAAATAATTTCCATGCAATGAGAAAAATCCTACTTATAGGTGATTCAGGTGTAGGTAAGTCATGTTTATTAGTAAGATTTGTAGATGATACATTTTCTCCTTCTTTTATTACAACCATTGGTATAGATTTCAAAATCAAAACTATTGACATCAACGGTAAGAAAATCAAGTTACAGCTATGGGATACTGCAGGCCAGGAAAGATTCAGAACCATCACCACAGCCTACTACAGAGGTGCTGATGGTGTTGTTTTAGTTTATGATGTTCAAGATGAAAAGACCTTTGCTGATGCTAGAGATATTTGGTACAACACCATCATGGAAAACGCTCTACCTGAATGTCAATTGATTTTAGTTGGAAATAAAGCTGATATTGACGACGATAGCAGTAATAATACAAGTAGTAATAATGATGACCAAGAAGTTAATAATAATGATGATTCTCACAACCAATCCAAGAGAGTAGTTTCATATGAAGAAGGTGAAAACTTGGCTAAATCATTAGGTATGGCCTTTGTAGAGGCTAGTGCAAAAACTAACAAAAACGTTGATGAAGTATTTTTCACTTTGGTTAAGATGATTGAGGAAAAACTCGAGAATAGCGACAATTCCAAATCTGATGATAACAAGAAAAAGGTTAAATCTGAAGGTATCAACCTCAAAAGCGGCAGCAGTAAGTCTAAAAGTAATAACTGCTGTTAAAAAAAATAATAATAATATTAAGAAAAATGATATTAATATTAATAAATTATTAACCTCCTTTATAGCCAAAATCTTTTTTTCTTTCTTTCTCTTCTTTTTTTTTAATTCTTCTTCTTTTAAAAGAAACTGTTTAAACTTTTTCACATTAATTCAATTCTTTTTTTGTTAATTGTTTTTTGTCAAGGTTGTTGATAAGCAACTCATTCGTTATTTATAGCATACTTTTTAAATCCAGTGTCATACTTGCCAACAAAACAGATGTTCTTAATGATGTATATATCTATATTTCAATGTCAATAGCTTATAACATTAGTAACAGTTAGATAGTTATATAGTTTTTAGATAGCCCCCTTTGATTATAATAACAATTGATTTTTTTTTTGATATTTTTTTTTTTTTTATAAATTTTACCTAGAACTTTATCAGATATCGGTAACATCTAAAAAAGTGTTCTAACTTTTGCCGTTTTCGGAATATGTCTATTTTCTTATTTTTTTCTGTTGAAAAGGAAAAAAAAAATTTTTTTTCTTTTTTTTTTTTTTTAAATATTGGTTGTAAGTGTCCATATGTGCCGAATTGGGAAATACATATAGTCTTATTCATGTTTACTTTTTTTTTTTTAAACGTCTCTTTCTCAATAACCTGAATGAAGAAACTAAAGTTTTCTTTTTTATTTTTTTTTTTTAATTGTTTAATATTTTAAATGAATTATCAGTACATATTATCTTTCTTAAGTTACAGTTGATGAAACAAAGGTAAATAAAAAAAAGAAGACTTTTAACAAAACCAAACAAAACAGTTCAAGAAACAAAAGAAAAACAATTTGGAACTATCCCATAATTGATTTAATTATATCGCTGTTATTATAATTGGCACCATGGATATTTTTAAACCAACTGGATCTGAAATTAGTAATATTGATTTCAGTGTTTTAACAGCACAAGAAATCAGACAATTGTCTGTTAAGCAAATCAACAATCCAACAGTACTAGATAACTTAGGTCATCCAATTAAAAATGGTTTGTATGATTTATCATTAGGTGCCTTTTTAAAGAACTTATGTGCCAGTTGTGGTTTGGATGAAAACTCATGTCCTGGTCACCAAGGTCACATTGACTTACCAGTTCCAGTTTACAATCCTTTATTTATTCCACAATTGTACTTATACTTGAGAAGTTCTTGTTTATACTGTCATCACTTCAAACTTAAATCCAATGAAGTTCACAGATATGCTTTGAAGTTGAAATTGTTACAATATGGCTTAATCAAGGAATGTCATGAATTAGACAACATCACCTTGAACACCTTGGAAGACACAAACGATGAAGAGGCTGAAGAAGGTGAAGAAGAAGAACACTTGACATACACCAAGCCTGGAAAAACTAAAAAAATTGAAGAAGCTGCCTTAAGAGATTTACAAGCCAAGAGACAAGAGTTCACAGACTTAGCCATTGCTACTGCTCTATCCACCGGAGAAACCACTGAAAGAGGTACCTTCACCGCTGTTGTTAATGACGAAAGAAAGAAACTTATTTCAGAATTCCACAAAAAGGTTTTAGCTAGACCACATTGTGACAACTGTGGTATGTTCTCTCCAAAATTCAGAAAAGATGGATTTTCCAAATTATTTGAACAACCATTAACTGAAAAACAAATCACCAGCAACAGAATTAAAGGTATCCAAAGAAAGGATATGATTAAGGACAAGTCTACTTCTAATGATTCTTACTCAATGGATATAACCAAACCAAAACAAGGTTCTACCTATATTCTCTCCACTGAGGTTAGAAACATCTTGAGATCTGTTTTCAGAACTGAACAATTTGTCTTGCAATACATTTTCCACTCTAGACCTAATTTGAACAGAACTTTAATTAAGGCTGATATGTTCTTTATGGAATGTATAATTGTTCCACCTACAAGATTTAGATTGCCTTCCAAATTAGGAGACGAAGTTCATGAAAACGTTCAAAATCAATCTCTATCCAAGATTTTAACTACCTCCTTGCTTATCAGAGATTTAAACGATGAATTAGCCAAAATCAGACTAGGAAAAGTCTCTCAAGAGGATAAGAAAATCATCTTTAACAGATTAATGAACGCCTTTGTCACTATTCAAAATGACGTCAATGCCTTCATTGATTCTACAAAGGCACCAACCAATAATGGAAAGTTGCCTAACCCTGGTATCAAGCAAGCCTTGGAAAAGAAAGAAGGTTTGTTCAGAAAGCACATGATGGGTAAGAGAGTTAACTACGCCGCTAGATCAGTTATTTCTCCAGATCCAAATATTGAAACCCATGAAATTGGTGTTCCTCCAGTATTTGCCAAAAAATTGACTTATCCTGAACCTGTTACTAACCATAACATTGCTGAAATGAGACAAGCTGTTATCAATGGTCCTGAAGTTTGGCCAGGTGCTACTCAAATTCAAAACGAAGATGGTCAATTAGTATCTCTTATTGGTATGTCATTAGAGCAAAGAAAGGCTTTAGCCAATCAATTGATGACTCCATCATCAACAAACAATCCAAATGTCCAAACTCTTAACAAGAAGGTTTACAGACATATTAAAAACGATGATATTGTTATTATGAACAGACAACCTACTTTGCACAAGGCTTCTATGATGGGTCATAAGGTCAGAGTCTTGCCAAGTGAAAAGACTTTAAGATTGCATTATGCCAACACTGGTTCTTACAATGCCGATTTCGATGGTGATGAAATGAACATGCATTTCCCTCAAAATGAAAATGCCAGAGCTGAAGCCTTTAACTTAGCCAATACTAACTCTCAATACTTGACTCCAACATCCGGTTCCCCAGTTAGAGGTTTGATTCAAGATCACATTTCTGCAGGTGTTTGGTTAACCAGTAAGGACTCTTTCTTCAACAGAGAAAAGTATTATCAATACATCTACTCTTGTTTAAGACCTGAACATGGTCACACTTCTAGAGAGAGAATAATTACTGTTCCACCAGCTATCTTAAAGCCTGAACCACTATGGACTGGTAAACAAATTATTTCCACTGTTATGATGAACGTTGTTCCAAAGGATATGCCTGGTATCAATTTGACTTCCAAAAACAAAATCAAAGGTACTTATTGGAGCAATAACTCTAGTGAAAATGATGTTATTTTCCATAATGGTGAATTGGTTTGTGGTATTCTTGATAAATCTCAATTTGGTGCTTCCAAATATGGTATTGTTCATTCCATGCATGAAATCTACGGTCCAGAAATCTCAGGTAAAATTTTATCCGTTTTAGGTAGATTATTCACTCACTACATCTCTACTGCTGCTTTCACATGTGGTATGGATGACTTGAGATTGACCTCTGAGGGTAATGCTTGGAGAGATTCCATTTTACAAAAATCTGTTGATGTGGGTAGAAAGGCAGCTTGTGAAGTTACCAACTTGCCTGAGGACACAGATGCCTCTGATCCAGAATTATTAAAGAGATTAGAAGAAATCTTAAGAGATGATAACAAGTTAGCCATTTTAGATGCCATCTCTTCATCTAAAAACAACGCCATTACTTCTGAAGTTGTCTCCACTTGTGTTCCAGATGGTACTATGAAAAAGTTCCCTTACAACTCAATGCAAGCTATGGCTTTGTCCGGTGCTAAAGGTTCCGGTGTTAATGTTTCCCAAATTATGTGTTTACTAGGTCAACAAGCTTTAGAAGGTAGAAGAGTCCCTGTCATGGTATCTGGTAAAACATTGCCTTCATTCAAGCCATACGAAACTGATGCCAGAGCAGGTGGTTACATTAAGGGAAGATTCTACTCAGGTATCAGACCACAAGAATACTATTTCCATTGTATGGCTGGTAGAGAAGGTTTGATTGATACTGCCGTTAAGACTTCTAGATCTGGTTACTTACAAAGATGTTTAACTAAGCAATTAGAAGGTATCCATGTTGCATATGATAACACTATAAGAGACGCCGATGGAACTTTAATTCAATTCTTATACGGTGGTGATGCCATTGATATCACTAAGGAATCCCACATGACTGAATTTGAGTTCTGTATGGATAACTACAATGCTTTCATCAAGAAATATGACCCAGCTGCTTTACTAGAGCACTTGGACATTGAGGCTGCTTCTAAATACTCCAAGAAGGTTTCTAAGGCTAGATCTAAACAAAAGGACACTCCTTTCAACCAACAAAACATCAAATACGATCCTGTTTTATCAAAGTATAATCCATCTAAATATTTGGGTTCCACTTCCGAAAAGTTCCAAGATATGCTAGACAACTTCATTAACAATAACACTGAACTATTCAAGAAGAGTAAGAAGAGCAATGGTTTAACTGATAAGAAGTTCAAGGCTTTGATGCAATTAAAATACATGAAGTCTTTAATCAATCCTGGTGAAGCTGTTGGTATTATTGCCGCTCAATCTATTGGTGAACCATCTACTCAAATGACATTGAACACCTTCCATTTTGCCGGTCACGGTGCTGCTAATGTCACTTTAGGTATTCCTCGTTTAAGAGAAATTGTCATGACTGCCTCTGCAAACATTATGACCCCTCAAATGAGTTTACCTGTCTTGCCTGATGTTAGTGATGAACAAGCTGAAGCTTACTGTAAATCTGTTGCTAAGATCATGTTATCTGAAGTCTTGGACAATGTTGAAGTTGTTGAAACTATTGGTAAGAGCAAGTCAACTTCTTCCATTGCTAGATCATACATTATTAAGATGAACTTCTTTGATGAAAGCGATTACGATGAAGAGTATGATGTCAAGAAAGAACAATTAGAAGAAGTTGTTCAACAAAAGTTCTTATTCTTACTAGAAAGCGCTATTGTTAAAGAAATCAGAAGACAAAGAATGCAAGCTTCCTCTCCTGATGAAATGAACGTTGCTGTTCCAAAGTCCCAAACTGCTTTAGGTGTGGGTTCTGTTTCTGGTGCTGCTGACAAGTCCTTAATTGACGGAGATGAAGATGCTGATGAAGAAGAACTAGGAAAGAAGAAACACAAGGCTGCTACTAACTACGATGATCCTGATGATGATGAACTAGAAGTCATGAAGAATGCTGAAAAGTCTGATATGGAGGATGATGATGAAGACTCTGATAGCTCTAATGATAGTGACGTTTCTGATGTTGAAATGGACAAGGTTGCTAAGAGCAATCAAATTTCTAACAAGAAAGAAATGACTCAAGAACAATTAGACAGACAATCATCTGTTATCACAGCAGGAAGATTTGTCTCCAGTTATAACTTTGATGACAAAGAAGGAAAATGGTGTGAATTCAAGATTGAATTATCAGCAGACACTGAAAAGTTATTGATGGTTAATATTGTTGAAGATATCTGTAAAAAGTGTGTTATCAGAGAAATTCCAAACATTGGAAGATGTGTCTTCCCTAAGCAAGACGGTGCTAAGGTTAGAACATTGACAACTGAAGGTGTCAACTTCCAAGCAATCTGGGAGCACGATGCTTTCATTGATGTTGATGGAATCAGATCTAACGATGTTGCTGCTGTTCTAAGAACATACGGTGTTGAAGCTGCTAGAAACACAATCGTTAATGAAATCAACAACGTTTTCTCCACTTATGCTATTTCTGTTTCTTTCAGACATTTGGACTTAATCGCTGATATGATGACTAGACAAGGTACTTATCTAGCCTTCAACAGACAAGGTATGGAAACATCCACCTCCTCTTTGATGAAAATGTCTTATGAAACTACCTGTGGTTTCTTAACAAAGGCCGTTTTGGATGGTGACAGAGAAGACTTGGACTCTCCATCTGCTAGATTAGTTTTGGGTAAATTATCTAACGTCGGTACAGGTTCATTCGATATTATGGTTAAGAGTTAAAACTCTTGTACCATCATTGTTTATGTATCATATATAATTTTAACATTGAACTAAAAATTTTATAATTTTTCATGTCTTAATTTTTTAATTTAAAAAAAATCTTTATATTTTAAATGTTTTTTTTTTTTTTATTTTAAAAATATAAAAATTTTTCAATAAATGTTTACACTTACAAATTGTATTTTTCAATAAATGTTTACACTTACAAATTGTATTTTTCAAAATGAAAACAATAATATTTTTTAATTTATTATTAATTTATTTTTTTTGACAAAAGAATGCATTTATATGATGACAATTGTACTTTAAATAGTATTAAACAAGTAACATATATATTATATATAGAACTATTAAAAAGATTTGTTTTTTTATATACTTCTGAGAGATGATTCATTAAAAGTGAAGAGACTTAATCAATGGAGAATGTAGGTTTTAATTTCTTTATTAATAACCAATCGCTCTTTGGAACTTGATCTCTGAACAATGGGTCCTTTAATGTATCAATACTCTTTCTGGTGATATGTGAGTACAAAACATCCTTTTCATCAACGTGTCTACCCCAAATAGGTTGTTGGGAGGAAGGATCTTCAAGTCTCATAGCGACACCTTGTCCTGTTTGACCCTTCTTAACCTCTGTGACTGATTCGTGGTTGATTTCTAAGGAGGCAACCTTACCCAATATCAGAGTTTGTCTTTGTTTAGTTTCTGGATCATATTTAACAGTACATATAGGAGTACCTACTCTTAAACTTCCTTCAACAACATCAACACCGATGATCATTGGACCTCTCTTGTTAATGATTTGAATAGTGTTTAAAACACAAGGGAAGACAACTTGGGTGGAGTATTCTTCTCTCTTCTTTTCATTCAAATCATTTTGATAGGCGACAAAGGAGTCAAACAAGTGGTAGATAACTTCAGCGTTGAAGATCTTGACTTTTTGTTCTTCAGCGTATTGCTCAGCTTCCTTATCAACTTTAACGTCGAAACACAACATGACTGCAAATTCAGGTGCCTTTTCCAACATGGTGGCACATTTCATGACGTCTCTCTTGTAAACTGGACCCAATCCAACGGCTAAAACAGGAATCTTCATATCCTTCAAAAAGTCAAGCAAGGCTTCAAGAGAACCCAAAGTGGAAGCTTGAACGACAACACCCTTACCTGTTTTATCAACAGAGTCTAAGAGACCAGTTAAATCATCCATGACTTCATCCATCATATCTTCTTCATCATCGCCATCCTTAACGACTAATAATCTAGAACCTGAAACGGCCTTTTCTAAGTCATTGGCAGCAATCTTAACACCTAAGGCTGCACTAACTTCCTTGTGGTGAACATATTCACTCTTGATTCTCATTTCTCTTAATGGTTGAGGGGTCAATAGAGCTCTGATTGTTGTGACAATAGGACCATTCAAACCACAAATGACAATCTTGTCACCCTCTCTTAGTTTACCATTGGATAAAATAACATCAATGGTTGTACCCAAACCTTCAACAACCTTAACTTCCAAGACGGTAGCTTCAATGGTATCAGAAACATATTTAAGTTGTTTGGACATTCTCTTTTGAGTTAATTCCAAAACTAACCATAACAAATCAGGAACACCCTCACCGGTGACGGCGGAAGTAGGAACAATGGAAACATACTTGGATATGTTTTTGTTGTTGAAGTATAATTCTGAGTTCAAACCTTGTTCAGATAACTCCAACTTGATTTTGTCCAATCTAGTTTCAAACTCTTGTCTGACAGATTTCTTTTGTCTCTTTAGGGAGTCTCTGAATGAGTCATTTGGAACGGATTCCCAGCCAAATAATCTATCGATCTTGTTAAGAGCGACAACGAATGGAGCCTTTCTATCTCTCAACAATCTGATGGACTCGATGGTTTGTTGTTCCAAACCGTGCATGATATCAATAACCAAGATGGCAATGTTACATAGGGAAGAACCTCTAGATCTCAAGTTGGTGAAGGACTCGTGACCTGGAGTATCAATGATCAACAACCCTGGGACATCCAAGGAGATTTCCTCATATTTCTTCATAACGGCGGTTTTCTGTTCAATGGCAGAAACTGGGAAGTAAGTGGCACCGATTTGTTGGGTGATACCACCGGCTTCACCACCTTGAACATTAGTTTGTCTGATCTTGTCTAATAACTTGGTCTTACCGGTATCAACATGACCTAAGATAACACAGATAGGAGATCTTAAGTCGTAGTTCTTATTCTTGGAGGCAGAGGCAGCTGGAGCTACAACTTCAGGAATGACAACCTTGGTGGTTGGTTCTTCCTTCTTTTGTTCTTCTTTTAATTCTTTTTCTTCTTCGACAACACTAGCAGTAGTAGTAGTATCTTGGGAGTCCTTTTCAACGGATGGCTCTACAGTCTCCTTAGATTCATCACCATCGTCAGATAATAAAGCTTCCCAATCATCAACAACATCTTCTTGGACTTCCTCTTCCTTTTCTTTGTCATCAGAGTTCTTGTTTTGAGATTGAGTATCATGTTTCTTCTTTTTACCGTAGACTGGTTTTTTCTTTTTAGGAGCCTCATCAGCGGTGTCATTAGTCTTGGCCTTTTCAAAGGCAGCAACTTTGATATTACCGGCTTGCAATAGAGCTGCTCTTCTTCTTTCCATGAGTTTCTTTTCTTCCTTTTGTTTCTTGGTCAAGTATTTACCTTCAGCTTTTAGTTTTTCCTTCTTTAATCTTTGTTGCTCCTTCTTTTCTTCCTGTTTCTTGATTTCATCCTCTTTCTTCTTTTCTTCAGCTAATCTTTCTTCCTCTTCTCTTTGAGCCTCTTCTTCAAGTTGTCTTTGGTATTCAGCTTCTTGTTGTTTTTGCAATTCTAATTGCTTTTTCAAAGCTGCCAAACCAGCAGGGACTTTTTTCTTCTTAATGGTACTAGTGGTAGAAGTGGTAGTGGTAGTTTGGGCAACCTTTTCTTTCTTTTCAGCAGCATCATCCTTTTCTTCAGCAGAAGCATTAGAAGAAGTGTTATTCTTTTGAGTGGATTGTTTATTTTTGTTTTTAGCTTGTTGTTCTTTCTTTTTTAATTTTTCCTTTTCCTTTTTCTCTCTTTCCTTTTCTTTCTTACTCTTTAAAATAGGTTTACCAGTAGATTCATTGTCTGCTTGAGAAGAAGAAGATTGTTGTTGTTCTTTAGATTTGTTCTTCTTTTTGGATTTCTTTAAAGTAGCCATAAAATCATCTTCATCTGGATTCCATTCATCAACAACATCAGCAGTAGTAGTAGTAGAAGGAACAGTATCAGTAACGGATACATTTTCTTCAGGAACAGTATCTTCATTTACAGAAGGAGTATTATTGGAATCATTTAACTCTTGAGTTTCTTGTTCCATATACATATCTTCATCTTCCCAATCATTGTAGGATTGTGATTTTTTATTATTTTTCTTAGCCATTTTTTTTTATATCTTTAACTGGTAATTATAGTTTCGTTAAAAATAAAAAGTAGTAATAAAATAGTAATGGCAGTTTAATCTTTTGGTTGTTATTATATTATATTATATTTTGTTATATTTAAACAGTTATTTAATAATATTAATGATATGTATAGATTTTAATAGAAATAATTAATAAGTACTTATATTATATTTGAATATATTTATTACTTAATTTAATCGACATTGAATAATTTATTTAAAATATAATTTATTATTATTACAATTATTTTTTTTTTTTGTTTTAAACATTATTACTTATTAATAAGTAATAAAATTTTTTTATAATTATATCATATATTATTATAATTATTATAGTTATATTATATATATATTACACGTGATATATACTTATTATCTAACAAACTATAAGATATTTGTTAGTGAATATAATAATATAATAATTATAATAATGAAAAAAAAAGAAATTCTAATACTGTATATTATTATTATTATATTATACTGTATATTATTATTATTATATTATACTGTATATTATTATTATTATATTATACTGTATATTATAACTAATAAAAAAAATAACTAATATTATCATTATTATTATTTATTTTATTACTTATTATTATTACTATCATTATATTATTATATCTCTACAAACTATATATTATCATTACAGTTATAAAGTATAAGTATAGTAAGTATAATATTATTATAATAATAATATAAGTAAAAAAATTTCATATTAATAAGTAATAATAATATTTAAACATCCATAATAGGAAATAAATTAATTATATAAATATCATTAAAGAAATATATATTATATATTATATATTATTATAATTACTATACAGAAGAGAGAAGAGAATAATAAAATAAAATAAAATAAATAAAAAAAAAAAGAAATAAATACAGTTATTAACTATCTAATACTATAATTACTTACTTACTTATTATAGTTAAATACATATATATCTATAAAATAAAATAAAACATACAGAGAAAGAGTGTATATAAAGAAAAAAGATTAATAACAAACCCTGTGATACTACTTATACAATACATACTAAAATATAAATAAAAGAAAATATGTCAAGTGCTGTAGAAAACTCTAAAAAGAGACAACTAGATATGTCAGAGGAATCTTTAAACCAAATGAGAGCTGTTAACTTTATCAACAAAGTTTTAAAGAAATCATGTAAATCTAAATCATCCAAGAGTACTCCAAGAGAATCTTTATTTTCTAAAGTTACCACTAGATTATACCTATCATTAGCTCCAATGTATTTAAACAACCCAGTTGAAGGTATTATCAATCAACATTTAAACAATAAGATTATGAAATATGACAGCAACATCAATGGTATAGTCATAGGGTTTCAAAACATCAAAATACAAGACCAACTTTTAAAAGTCAACTTTGAATCCCCCTTTATATTCTTATACTGCTATGTGGACTTCATCATTTGGGATCCTAAAAAGGATGATATAATTCAAGGGTTTCCATTCATTCAATCTGAATCACACATTGGTTGTTTGATTCATGATCTTTTCAATTGTTATATTAAACTACAAGATATTCCAAATACTTGGGAATTCAAATATGAAGAAGAGGAAGAAGTAGAGTTTGAAGATGAACAAGATAATAGTAATAGTAATAATAATGATCAAGATTTAGACATTGATCAAAGTCAAAATGATGATTCAAGAATAGGATCTAGTGATAATAACAATAATAGTAATAGCAGTAACAACAATAATAGTAGTAAATTTTATAGAGAAAACAATGCCTCACAGGGATATTGGGTCAATGAAAACAACCAAAGAATCACAGGATCAAAGATCAACATCAAAGTTAAACAAGTCAAGACCAATGGTAAAATGGTATCCATTGAGGGATCTTTGATTTTGTCTGATGAAGTTGAAGTTAAAAACAAAGTTGAAAACCTAGCAATTGTTTCAAACAAAAAATTGGTCTTTGATGAAGAAATTAGTAAAGATAATGAAAGTGCACACAAGGACTTGGAATTAAGCAAAATGGAAAACAACGAAGGTGATGAAATCGTCTATGCTACTGACAATCAAGATGACAGTGATTAATGTACTTATTTATAAATTAAAATATATATAATAGTTTTATATAAATATAACAAATAAATAGTTATATAAAAACAAAAAAAAAAATTTAATAAGATCTTATAAAAACGGCGCCAAGAAGGTTGTGAAATCTATATCAAACAATTGTAACACATTCACGTCTTCCTCTTCCCAAACGGATGGAATTGGTTGGTTAACAGTGGAGTCTAATTCTCCACCTGGCTTTTGCCAAATGGTGGATGGGACTGCATTAGGAGCAACTGACGACACATTGCTTATTGGATTTGCCAAATGTTCAGTGTTCTCACTATCCATATGAACCCTTGGGGTTAACATGGACTCTAAAGTGTTGTTTCCCGTGTAGATATTCCTGACAATAGCTTCAAACTCACGGAAATGTATATTTGGTTGTTTTTGATCTATAAACATATCCTCTTTGTAAAATCTTTCTATAAGCATCATAAAGCTTTTCAAAACACTTTCATGATCCAAATTTAAATCTTCAGGCAATGGCTCCTTTACAAGGACTAATGATATCAATACAGACAATATACTGTCACTGGAATAGGAAGTAGGTCCTGCAATAGGAGTGATTTCATTATCGCTTTTCAATTTAAACAAGTACAACATCTCATAAAAGGCAATCCCAATCTTATCCATCAAATCACGTTGCACAGATAATGTGTGGAAATATGACAGATGATTCACATTCAAACTCACAGCAGTAGGTTGCGTAGATAAAACTATATCCTTATGGTTCAACTTTGATTGCCATTGTTCTTTTAACACTATGAATATCGCAAGTATTGAAAAACATAATCCAAAGATATACTCCTTTTCTATGCTGGCCTTCTTTATCAGTGCCATCTCATCATTCTCATGTCCCATGTTGTCTGCAAAATATCTAACCATAACCAAGGTCAGTTTCAAATTCATCAATGGTATCAATACTGCATAGTCATAAATATCAACATTGTTTATGGTGGATAAGTTACAGTAGGAGTTCAATGGGAGAAGTTCAATCTTTTCAAACTCCTCAATTTTCTCCAGCATTCCCTCAAAGTCAGGTCTTCCATAAGGTTCATAAATGGCATCCACAATCTTTCTTCCCAGTAACACAAATCTTTTTAACAATCCATCCCTGCCCCTTTCGCTACATTTAAGTTCAGTCTCTTCAACTATAGGATCAAATGGTATGAGAAGGGGTGTCCCTGACTCGACTGAATGCAACAGGTCAAAGTAATGTGCCCAAAGGTAGAGATTTTTCAAGGTCCACTCGGGGATGTCGTTGTCACACCAGATGAACTTGGATACACCTCTATTAAGACCGACTTTTAGACAGGAGGAGGCTATATGTTCAGTTAATATTTTGAAGTTGAAACCAAAGTCTGACATTTGGAGATCCAGGTGTCTTTGCAAGTAACATAGCATGGAAAACTGCAGTTTGGTGAATGACCAGATATATCCACTTGAAAGACCATTTAAATATATCTCCATGGTTCGGAACAGAGTGTCTTCACTATCGCTCAGCTTTCGTGCCATCACAATTCTATAGATCTGTAGGATAATGGCTACATTGAAAAAGTTGTCATTAGGTGAAAGATTGATTTTTACAATCCTTTCATAGAAGTCTCCCTTCTTGATGTGTTCAGATTTGTCATCGAGGTCATCACCATTATCATCATTGTTATCATTATTATTAATTTTACCATCATGATCATGGTTGTTTTCTTGTCCACTAACAGAATTTATATCAACATTGCAATCATTCTCACCCATACTTCCTGCCACTCCTGAAAGATCAATGTTACTGTCACTTTCACCTTTTACTCTCATTTTCTCAACTTTCTCCGTTATGAAATATTTGTCTAAAGATTTGAAAATGGAAACTCTATCTAATATTCTAAGGTACAGATGCAATTCACTATTGAAGTATGCGGTGACAACCTCCCTTAAGGCCTCCATAGGGGGCAAAATGTCTACAATCTCATCCCATAAGTTATTATTGCTATTATCTTTTTTTCTTTCATCTTGATCTTGACTTTCTCCTTCATGGCTACCAGTCTTGTGGCTGTTTCCCAAAATAATCATTCTGTCCTTTTTGATTTTCCCTATACCACTGCCGCTTTCTTTGTCTCTTCTAAGTCTTGATTTTTCTCTTAATGTTTCAAAGAGAGTCTTGTGTTTTTGTAACAATTTGGAATGTTCAACCCATGGAAGACAAGAGGTTGCCCCACATGTGAAAACTGCCTCCTTTTGTATACTAAAAATCTGAAGGTTTCTTATAGGATTTTCGACTTTTTTGTTATTGCTGTTGTTGTTGTTCATCTTCTTTCTTTTCTTGGCATCAACTTCAAGCTCATGATGTCCTATATTACTATTGCTTTCACTGCTTGCACAGCTGACAACATTGATAGGCATGTTCTTTGCACTGTTGTCATTCAACGGTCTTATTATTCCCAAATCACCACCGACATTCGTAGCATGTGTGCCATGAGCTATAAGAGGCAAGTTTCTAATTTCAGGAACAGAAGTGATTCTCAAAGAATCCTTTGGAAACTTTGAATTTGTATTGCTCATATTCGGAGTGGAATAATTAGAGTTTTTTGAAGCTAAAATGTTTGGAGATCCAGTATGGGAGATGTTTTCATGAAGTGAGGAATATCCTGTAATACCAATATTGCTATGATTTAATTCCTTTCCAAGGGGTAATGGATGAGTGGACGTATCATTCTGCTGTCCGGGACTGAAATACTTTTCAATAAATGAAGGTCCTGGAGGTATAGTGTGAGTTTCATTTATTTGATCCAATCTATTCTGAGAGTTTGCCATTCCGTTGTTATATACTACATTGTTGTTATTTTCTAGCATCGGCAATGACGTTGAGGGCTTCAAAATACTGTTGATCTCTATAGGTGATTGTTTCTTAAATACATTGTTTGTTCCCTGCCTTGAAACAAAGGCTGAGTTTATATTACTTGGTGATAGAATTTGAGGATCTCGGGCAGGAAAGTTAGATGTCACCCTGTTCATGGTGTAGTTATTTGAAAGTAGCTGTGACATCGGAAGTAAGGAAGTGTAGTGATATCCGCTATTATTAGAGAGTTTGTTAAAATGATTGTTTTGAATTTGGGGTGTAGGCAAATTATTTCCATTGAAGGGGGAGAGATGACTTGGTGATAATGGGTTTGGCAATCCATTGTTAAATATCCCAGAGGGTTTGTTACAGTTATTCGAGCCAAAAATTCCAGTTCTGGCTTTAAATTCTTCAGAGACTGCAGCCGCTAGATCTTTTAAACTGCTCCCATTGTTATGAGACAATAAGGGCGTCCCTGGTGAAAATCCAGAATAAGTGGGTGTTTTTTTCTGCATATTATTGTTTTTGGAGTTTTTGAAAGCAAGTGACATTGC